>JAZHYW010038395.1:0-10297 GCA_037355805.1 Ixodes ricinus
CTAAATGACCGGCGCTCAGAGTATCGGCACTCCGTTTCCCGACATTGTTGTGGGCGCCGCCATTTTGGCTCGTATGCAGAGCAGACGCAACTGCCGAGCGTCATGATTCAAAAGTGAGACTTTCTCAGCATTAGATTCGGTGTTAGGAAGCTCGTGTAATGTTGCTTTGCTCAGACGCGAACTGTTCAAACATTTGTGGAGGGCGGAAAATCGTTTCCTGTGATTTCAGAGAAAGCTTCAGATGACTGGCAGCCATGAGTTTAAGACACTATATGGCCGCGTGTCGTTACTCTGAAGCGTAGCTTATTTAGTGACACTAATCTCCACTATAGGGGGCTGGGTGGCGCATAGCTGGTCTCCGAGCGTGGCGCAAGTGAAGCCGTCGGAATTTCGATGCTTGTCCCAGAAGTCGGGCGTGTGCTGGGCTTCCCAGTGCATTCAGTCGATATATTGGTCCATGCTTTTTGGTGTCTTTGAGTGGGTTTTAATACTCCCGTTTTGAATTAAATGATCACAATAACGCATTTGAACGTGGGACATACGCACACTTGATCAACTACAACGTCAAAATTTTTCACACCGAATGACTTCCCAGGAAACTTTTCAGATCCGCATGCGCTGCTACTCCGCAACAAGCAGGCTCTCTTGGGATGACAAGAACAAATCCAGCGCCCTGAACTCTGTTCGATCCAGCACGCGGAAGGGTTGAAAAGCCTCTCAAGGGCTTACTTCCGGGACAGGCCGCTTACTTCGGTGGCTTCATACCTGTCTGCTCAATGCGCCATCCAGCCCCATAGTGGAGATCAGTGGCTATCACCGGCTGACTCAATCAAGTACAGAAAAAAGCGCAGGATCACTGACACTGTTCGTGAGCGGTTTAGTCGATGGATGGATGGGTGGATGGATGTTAATGGCTGTACACTTTGTAACGGGTGGTAGCTTTCGCCACCTAGACTGAGTCTAAACATAGGCGATATAGATACTGAGTGCCGTGACGATGCATTTTTGGCACTGCTCGATGTGCTACCTATAGGATCGTAAATACCTTTGCATCGCTTCTCACCCTCGCGAAAAATGCTGAGTCACCGAGCTTTTGACGCATGCGCAGCGTCTGATATACTCCAGGAGAGAGTAACAGCGCGTGCTCAAAAGTCGTTCCACAGCCCAGCAGACGAAGATGGCGGCGCGCAGAGGGCGATTTTCCGCAAAGGTGTATAGCGTCGGCTACTATCCGACTTAAAAGTGAGATGGAGTATAGAAGCCCACTGCTATACCATAGAGTTATTACAATGTACGCTAGAAGTTCAACTGGCGCTAGTGTGCTGTGGCAAATTGAAGCAGACAGAAACCGGTCGGAAATTGACTTCCGGTCATGCCGGAAGTCAATTGGAAAAAGCGGGCGCATTTACTTCCTGCGTTCGATTATAAAAGCAATTATCCCGAATAATTTGTTCGTAGTAGGTAGCTTGAAACATTAGTCAGTCACGCCGACGAAATAAATGGTCTGTTACGGCGTCTTTATTTCAAATTCGTGGCATTAAAAACGGCGCTAAAACGGCTTCGTACGTGCATTTATGTGCACTGTCGGACAGTGCTAGCGCGAACACTGCGTCGGCACTTTCCAGCATGGGGGATATACGTGCCAAACGAACGAAGGACATGTGAAAGACCAAAAGAGACGGCAAAAACTACGCAGTAACACTGATATAAGTAACTTATTGTGCATGCAGACGATCAACATAACTCGAAGGATATATGTAATGTAGTCCGATTTTCAATAAATAAGTGTTGCGTTATTCTTTCTGCTCATGAATCCGTGCGGAGAGGCTTCTTCTGTGTTCAAAACATCACTCGGACGCTCGAAAGCTTTGAAAAGTGAGAGAAACCAGAGAACAGGTGCCCGATACAATCTGCCCGACATAGGAAATGATAAAAAGACATACCTTTCATAGCCCACATATTTTCTTCTTTACGTTTCGAATGTTTGTTAACCGCTCGTAAAGATGCACGACGGGGTCATTTTCATATAGTGGCAGGACGGGCATATAAGCTAGATATAGGCACCACTGCAATGCAGGGCGAACCTTGAACACACTCTACGTTCCTTTCGATTGTTATTTTGCTTCGAATCGTCGCTCGTTTTTACATACCTGCCATGGAACAGAGGTTTGGGCCTGAAATATAGCGAAGTTTAGCATCGTTCAGTGGTAAACAAAAATGCTGTAACTAAAGCAATTACACTTTCACAATGCATGGTAATAAAGGTACATACTATTTGGTACGACCGAAATAACAAATAGTTATCAATGTCATTTTCCAGCGAAGAGACAAAATGCGCGCGCGTTTTTCCCATAGGAATGCACAGGAGCACCGCAAAAGTACTACTTTTCAAATTTAAATACGATCAGATCGTAGTCTTCTTCAGCGGCTGTGAACTGAAATATGTTGTAGACGTCGATTCGCCTTCTGTCCAGCAGCGTGCAGAAATATGGCGACCATATGTGCCTTCATCTGCTTAGCTGCTACTAGAGGTTTTGCTGCTGCCGTTATTGCTGGTGCAGTTGCCTTGAAGCGAGAGCTCTATATGCTGCCGAACTTGTTTTCCAATTCTCCGCCGCATTTTTGGAGAAAACGAGGGGCTCTGGTAGAGGCGGGCAGTCCATCGTGCATTCGGCGTCATCTAGGCCTCTCTCGTTCAGGCTTTAGAGCTAAAGAACACTTCTAGACACTATGTATCGAATGTGAAGTCAGCATCGACGTAGATTGGAACAACAACTGAAATATCTATTAGGGCACTTTATCTTTCTTGGTTTCGTGCCACCAGAATGGCGCGCCGCTGCCAATTCTTAAAAAAACAAAATAAAAAATAAGCGACATGGCTATAGCCGAGGAAGTTCGGTCATTTGTGGCTGAAGATGATGCACTCTGAACATCGGCCGCACGGAAACGCTCCAACTTATCGCCGTATGGAATAAGATTATCTCCTTAAATAGAACCCATTGTGTGGCGTTGGCAACGTCGCAAACGTATTACGCAATCTCCCACTGAGAAATCTCTTTGTTCCTTTGCGAAGCAGATCTTGCGTCATCATGCTACTCTGTCGATTCGAACGACGACGCAATGGTATATTCACTAAACTTGGGCTCACCTTAAGTTCAGACGCAGCCAACGCTACGTGCTTATGGGACAAATCCAACAGCGCCAAAAGCACACTACCATTGCATTCGTCATGTTTATGTACGTGTTCTATCATTGCTGGACCAATAATGTACAGGAAAGGCCTATGTGACATTTTAGACACTGTTTGATCGGTACTATAGGCTCGTAGTGTCGACTGCGTCTGGAACTTAAATGGTGTCATGAAACGATATCAGGTTGGAATGTTCGTGACTTTGCAGAGGAGTACTCGTCCTGGTCTGGCCCAAGTATATACTCGCACGCAACACCACTGATTCAGAAGCTTCTTGGTCGCGGTGAAATTGCGAGGATCAAAGGGTCTATTTTTTCAGTCTTGTCTTCGCAAAGTTTGATGACGGAATTGTGGGATCGAAACCATCCGCCTGGCCACAGTCGAGCGCGGCTCATGGATTAGACACGAAGACTGCGTGAGCACTCGACTTCGGCTTGTAACAATCAATGCCCCAGCGGACAGGTTTGTCTGTCACCTATCGTTTGTTTCTTTCTAAATATTTCTTCGTTTCCTTCCCAGTATCAGGGATTGTGATTAATACGCACCAGTTCGCCTGCACATTGACCATTTTTTCACGGGTAGTCGTTCGTGTCCAACCATTGCGGTGACGAAAATAATCGAACTCTAACAATGCCTGGCAGCTCAGCACGCGTTTTCTACTTTGCCGACCCTAGCATGCGTGACTGTGATTAACGTTGGCGGCGTAGGATGGGCACCAGGACACGTGGCCGCTTGTTCGAGCTCCGAGTTGAGGGGATGAACGAAGCTCATATTTCTCGAATTATTTTAACAACTGCCATTACGTAGAAAAAAAAACAACTAGGGTTAATTTATTCCGTTATTAAAGTTAGGGAGTGATTCTAAGTAGTATTTTGCGAAAGTAGAAAAAATCGCGTCGTGGCTCCTTTAAGCTGAGACGGAGTATTCAGCCAGGTCGCCCACACTTTCAAACGCCACTCAAGCAGTCGAAGGGTGGACTAAAACCGCTTAGAAGACAAGACCCGCGCATTACGCTAACGTTAGTGGATCCCCGAGGCGAATCGGGGATCGGACATTTTTTAGGAGAATGATTCTGTCAAAAATGTTACTCCGGGAGACAAACGTGCGAACAAAACATTTAAGCACGTCTCGACCACATCGAATAAACTCGGAGACGCGCAAGAATGAGTTACCAATGAGCTGGTCACATTCTATGTTTGTGTGACGTCACGTCAAGTTTGCGTGGCACGTGACGTCACGGAGTCACCTGACGTCATGATATCACGTGGCACACTGACTTCAAGGTCATATAAGCAGTGTAGCCCCTAAGGGGCTCTAACACCACGAGCCGCACCCGGCGTGTCTTCGGCTGTCGGTGACCATAAATTAATAATCCATTCCAGTGCCTGCTATAGCGGAAAGCAGGATGCCGAGAACATGCACAGATTGCTGGACGGATCGGCCGAAGAACACCTGGCTCTGTTTAAAATACACGCGTGAGCAGAACTTTCCGCTTAGCTCGAGTTCTAAGAACTTGGACGCCACGTGCCCGGTAAATCCGCCGTCCCACTGATCATACGTTATCCGAGAGACAGGGCGTTCACAGTAGACGTATAATGACGCCGATGTCTGTTCGAAGCGTCCATCTATATGCTTCATTCGTATACGCGGTGTGCTTCGAACACGTCTGGGTTTCGCACGACCGAAGTGGCAGGAACATAATACAGAATCAGACGCCGGCTGCGGACTGTCTTTTGTGTGATGCATTGGCAGTGTGATCCAAGACGTTTTTTCCGTTGAAATGCACCGAATTGGAATAAGACCGTCTGCGCATTTTTTTCACGATTCCCACGACTGATGCCGTCTGCGGTTCCGACGCCCCAACTAAAATGCGTATAGTCGACATTATGACGAGGGTATTGCGGGCGACGAAAGTAAAGAACTGCAGTCATACTAATAAATAGACGTGTGCAAGCATAGCCTCCTATATACTGACAAGGCCTGGCAGATCGCCATGAGAAGCGGCCGCCGAAATGGAAAAGGTGGAGCTGCAGACCACGGATGAGAGGAGAGCCACGTGACTGGCACCTCGCTGCGGCGAGACGCCGAAACACACTTCTCCCGAGCGAACAAGTGTGTTTCGGGTCCTCGCCGATGCAAAAGCTGTGCGCTGACGTCCAGGTACCCCAAAAACTGCTCTTTGATGCTCCGTGATACCAGATCCTCGCGCTCCAAATCTGCGACCGGGCACCCTACGGCTCCGTCGTCGAGCTGCCAGGCTTTGTTATAGAGGAGGCTATGGTACAACCTGCGCCCTATGGGATGGTCCAGAAACGCCTCAGAACAGGTCACTTCGGAAGGTAAGTAGGCTTGGCTGCGCAATAACGCAGCATGTAAGGGCGGAGGAGTTTTTAAACAGTTTAAACAGTTTGAGGTTTTAAACAACATGTAAGGGGAAGGAGTTTTAAACAGTTTAAGAAATTAAGGAACGAAGGTAAGCTTTTCAGTTGGGTAAAGGCATGTGAGAAGATAGGCGGCAATTTTGAATATGCTAACTTTAGACATTTTTTTGTACTACTAGAAATAGCATTTGGTTATTGTTGCGAGCTACTACTTTACCCAGATGAGAAAGTCTCGATGTATCCATCGAATCATTCATTCCCAGGTGAACCTTTCCCCATAACCGCGTGCCAATTATTAAACGATTTGACTTCGCTGATCAATTATAGAAAGCAAATACTGTTCCAAACGCAAATTTAAAACCAACGCATAGTACATGAGACTTGTGTTGTTTCTGTTACACTAGTAAAAGGTTGGGACTGTAAAAATGTTATATATATATATATATACGGGTGTTTTTTAGCTTAACAGAATTTTTAAAAACAAACCATGAAAGTTAGGTTAATGCGGTTTGCGCAGGTGAGTTATAAGGCCAGGGGGACATAGTATAGGGGACTAATCGTAACGATCAGTCGGATAATTAGTTAAAAGTCGTTAATTAACTTTTTAATTAATAAAAATAGACATATAGTTCCAATTAGAAACTTGCTCAGCGTCATCGAAAACCACTAGTTCCAGTAATTTTCAGAAAGACTTTGAACGCGTGGGAAGCGTAGTGGTGCACTAAAGTTACCGTTCGTTGGAGCAGGTACAAGGCTGGGGCTAGATAAGAGAAGGAAAAATTACGCGGGCGCCTTATCGCAACCGCTAGCTTTGTATATATATATATATATGTATGTATATATATATATATATATATATATATATGGATGGTTTCATCTCAAATCGTGCAGGCAAAAAGGGTCGAATTTTTAATTTCGCTGAAAAAAATATATGTTATGGCGTCGTCTCTAAAAACGCAGTAGCCACAAACGGCAAGTCCGTCGGATTTTTTGTTCTCGACTTACGAATTTTAAAAGAGGCCGCGGCGGAAAGCAGTGTTTTTCACATCCGTCGTGGGTCGGATGTTTCGCTCGATCTCCCGTCGTGGATTTTCAGTCCACATTATATTAACTTTTTCAAGCACTCTGTGGGCACAGGTAAAAGGCTCTAATACCATGAAATAATTTTAGGCGTTTTGCTTTTTTTCTGTAAAAATGTCAAAAACGCCCCCTCGGTCAATTGTTGACGAACTTTGACAATTAAATACTGGCGATCTACTTGGGTTACATCAATATTTTTTATGTCTATGGAGAGCCCAAAACACGCTCTTTATAGATATTATAAAATAATTTACCTGTATTAAATAGCCTTTGCGGGACGTTTACGTTAATGTTATGCGAAAACCAAAAAGTACCAATTTTAAGATCGATTTTCTCAAAAAAACCATTTTTTATTTTTTTATTTTTTGTTAAAATGTAGATATGATAGTTGTCTACTCGAAAAGCAAG
Organism: Ixodes ricinus; assembly: GCA_037355805.1. Taxonomy (NCBI): domain Eukaryota; kingdom Metazoa; phylum Arthropoda; class Arachnida; order Ixodida; family Ixodidae; genus Ixodes; species Ixodes ricinus. The sequence goes on from JAZHYW010038395.1 coordinate 7,060, forward strand.
TCGAGAAAGTGTATATTTTGTTTGTATGTTTTATATTTAAGCATCAATATCGTACAAAAACGTGTTTTTACGGCTTGAAACGGACTTGCGAATTGCGCGTCTTCACAAACTTGGAAATATTTTTGACTTTTTTCAACGCACCCACATAAAAATGAAATACAGTAGTTCCACCCTGTTATATTTATTGATCATTTAAATTTTATTATAGGCGGCAAGCTACATTGGAGCAGTTCAAAAGAGAAAGCAACACTTCTTAACAGACCAGCAGGCGTCGTAAATTTTAATGTATAGAAATCGGCAGACGTCCTATTGATTCGGGGCCTTCATTGGCCTATATGAACGTCCCGCCCTTTCGGAACCAGCAGATGACCACGACCTTTCGCGCTCGTTGTGTTAGATAGGACGGCCCGTGACAGTAAAGCGAGCAGCGCACCCTGTGTCACGAGGAGTGAAATGGTACGAATGTGTCGTTGACGCGGCGAACAGTGACGGCCACCCAGGAGTAGTCAGTCAGTCAGAGTATTGCAGAAGGGAAAGCAAAGTAACTGTTGCCCGGGAGGATGAGAACACCATGGCCTTACAATATCGACGGTCAACAACAGTTCTGCCTGCCAAAACAACGCCGCGTGCGAGCTAAAACCGGCGGCGCGGGACGAAAATCGCGCACGCACACGAAGATGGGCCGGTTTCGTTAGGGATGTGGGAAAATTTTGAAACCAGCCATCCGTGCACGCGTGAAACGATACCGCGTATTTGCCCAAGCTTCGAACGCCCTATCCTAGAAATGGCCGTGCTCTGCAAAGTGGTTGTCCTGTGCTTGTCCTCCGTGTTTTATTCTTTCAATTTTATGTACTCTATCTCCCTCCGCGGAAATCCGATAGCACCGAAGGGTTATCTCTTTTGGAAACAGCAAAGCCCGGAGACTAGCATCAAAAACGAGCGTGTTGGTAAATATACTTGTGTCTATTCTGCCCGGAGACTAGTTGGGTCGAAGTCAGCCTCCTTGGCAACTATAACCGTTTGTGAAGAGTGGTCTTCTCCCGAGATGAAAAGTTAGCGCCGGCTGACGTGTTTTTTTTTTTGAAAAAGGGAAGGGTTAAAGAAAAGTTTGAGTAACTGCATGCAGTAACTACCTCGAAAGCTCCTCTCCCGATATGAAGCTCGAGGCATGTTACGTCTCGGTTACCTTCTCGCGCACCGCTGCTCGAAACTATTCTTCACTTTGTTCCGCACAGCCACGACGGATGTGCGGAACAGAGTGAAGAATAGATTCGAGCATCATCTGGACGCCATCATCCTGCCAGGCTTCAGTGTCATGGGACTGGACTCGGCGTCGGTCAGTTAAGACTTTTTTTATTTTATTTCGTGTGTGTTTCTTCACTCCGCTGAACTTTGTTTCTCGGGTGCGGTTCTGCTGAACTTTTTTTTATGTTTCGTTACTAACTGTTTGTTAGCATTGTTTACTTGTTGGGTTTATTTCTTCATGGCGTAGCGGCCTGACGGTGCTGTAGAGAGCGTGTTCGCACGCATTTGGTTGTGTCCCGTTTAGGGAATGCCCGGAGGAGTTGGTTTTTGTTCTTGCCGTGTGCGGCTGAGTTTTTCTGTCTTAATTAATTTTTTTTCCCTTTACGTGTCGTTGACTTCTTTGTCTGACTCTCCGCAGGCGTGGACCTATCGCCTTGCCACGGCTCGAACCTAAATCTTTTATTTTTTTACCGCAATTTTCGTTAAGATCGGAGTTGGGTAATTTTTATTCTTATTTATTTATTTTTATTCCCTACCCTTCTCCGTGACAATCTCTCCGTGTGTTTCGGATCGTTTCTGTGTCATCACTTTTGTGTATTACGGAAGTGAAAGGATATTCCCTGGTGATCTGTGCGATGTGCGGTGAACAAACCCTAGCGTTTGGTTTCGGAAAGAATTGTATATAATAGATCAATGATGTGGTGACTTTTCATGTCTTAGTAATATGACAGCTAATAGCTAGTCATGCTAGTTTACAGTGAAAGTTTCATCTTTTATCAATCGAAAAAATACAACGTCTGTGCCTCTTCGATATTGAAGGTCTACTGGGCCTGCTGATTTGATTAGATATGTTTCTCGTGGTTTCCCGCTCTTTTCAAAACATAAATAACTATTCAATACCACAAAATGCGTTTATAATTGATTACAAAACGCAGACAAAAATTCAAGAAAACTTTTTTACAATTCATAGAAGCGCACGGCTATTTTTGTCTGACTTAGGTCTTGCAAAACGAAGACGTCTTTTTCCGATATTGAGGCTTAAATATAGAACATACAAACAAAATATACACTTTCTCGACTTGCTTTTCGAGTAGACAACTATCATATCTACATTTTAACAAAAAATAAAAAAATAAAAAATGGGTTTTTTGAGAAAATCGATTTTAAAATTGGTACTTTTTGGTTTTCGCATAACATTAACGTAAACGTCCCGCAAAGGCTATTTAATACAGGTAAATCATTTTATAATATCTATAAAGAGCGTGTTTTGGGCTCTCCATAGACATAAAAAATATTGATGTAACCCAAGTAGATCGCCAGTATTTAATTGTCAAAGTTCGTCAACAATTGACCGAGGGGGCGTTTTTGACATTTTTACAGAAAAAAAGCAAAACGCCTAAAATTATTTCATGGTATTAGAGCCTTTTACCTGTGCCCACAGAGTGCTTGAAAAATGTTAATATAATGTGGACTGAAAATCCACGACGGGAGATCGAGCGAAACATCCGACCCACGACGGATGTGAAAAACACTGCTTTCCGCCGCGGCCTCTTTTAAAATTCGTAAGTCGAGAACAAAAAATCCGACGGACTTGCGGTTTGTGGCTACTGCGTTTTTAGAGACGACGCCATAACATATATTTTTTTCAGCGAAATTAAAAATTCGACCCTTTTTGCCTGCACGATTTGAGATGAAACCACCCATATGTATATACCACACAGGAAAGATTTCTATCGAACTGAACACGAGCAAAAAGCAGTGGTCTTCGGAGCAAATCGACGCGTTGAGCTTTATTTCTACCCCCGACTTCGTTCGTCAGTTATTTCACACCCTTTTGCAGTCAAATCGTAACAAAAAATGATAGAAATGAACACTAGGAATGTAATGTCGTATTGCAAGTAAATCAGATCGAGAAAAAAAAGCCAATACAACCTTTTCGCTAACAAGAAGTAAGCTGTTTTTGTTCTCGTACGGCGGGGTTTAGCAATACGTA
>JAZHYW010038397.1:0-43047 GCA_037355805.1 Ixodes ricinus
AGAAAACGATTAATTGGACCATTAAATGACCTTTTTACTTTTAAGCAATAATTTTTACATTAAACTTCAGTGTTCACTGAACGCCGAATAGGCATCCGTTTTCGCTTTTGTTTGTTAACTTCTACACGAAAAATTAATGCAATTTTGTTTTCTTCTCTCAACTCACCGAAAACAAGCCGAGACGTAATTTGACGGTGGTATCTGCCAGTGGTGGTGACGTACTCTGGCGCCGGAATCGGAAGTTCTCTAGCAGTAGGAGAATGGGAGCGCTAGCAAGGAGGTTATAATGGGCAGGAGGTGGCGTCCCTATCCCCAATGCATGGAGCGAAGTGTAACGGAAGTAGGCGTGGCCACGAGCCGCGACGAACATTTCTTGACCAATGGGAAGCCTAGTGAGTGGGCGCCGCCATTAATTTCGGTGCAAACAACCCTCGTTGCCATGGCATTTCCGTGGCAACGCGATTGTGTGCACCGAAAGTAATGGCGGCACCCACTGTTATTTGAAACAGCGCTTAACGGGAGACTTTTAAACCGGTATGGTCGGAATTGGATGAGATTATTATAAACGAACGCCTGGTTGCCCAGCAGAAAGTAAGTGACTAGAGTTGAGACGCTCTAGACGACGCACCGACTGAATCGGTGTCGAACAGGCGAGATTTCGAGCCCAACACTTGCCTGACCAGTAGGACTAGGAAGTCGGCGTGTAGCGGACGCTCTCGACACCGCGCGACCGCGCCTGGAGCGTCGTCTCGAACGAGTCGTCGTAGCGCGGCTTTGGAAAGCGATCGCGAGTCAGTCATCGTAGGCACGAACGCTGAGAAGGATCGTAGGCACGAACGCTGAGAAGGCGCTGTGGTGTGTGTCGTGCTGAGAAGGGCATCGCGGGTTGAGAAAGCCGTACAAATTCTGCTTCGAGAAGATGTTGGTTTCACTCCGCCGTGATGAGTATTCGGGTTCGCATCGAAACATCTTTGGTGCGCCGATCGAATCGAAAGCCAGCCGCGACAGCGAGCAGACGAAGCAGACCGCAGGCACGGAGCAGACGTAGCCTAAGCCTAACGACCGAGCGGAGAGCAGACGATGGGAGCATGGTTGAATTTAGTTTGGATGAGAGAGCGTCGGTGCGCGGGGCAGTCTGGGATTGGGTTGTTCTTCCGGCGTCGCTGGGTATGACGTCATGCCGGGTCCTGCCCTATTTAAACGTCCTTGGAGCGCTAGCGTCGATCTGGCGGTGTGCCGGTAGGTTTTACCACAGGGTTTTACTGCGCTGATGGCGCCGATGCCACCGACATATTTTCTGAATCGGCGCCTCTCATCACCGCGATAGCCATGGACACATCGCAGCTGAGCGAAATTCAATTAGATATGTTGCGCTACAGCGACAGCATGGGACTGGTCCCATACGCCGGTACGCCTGTTGGAAAGTGCGGCGAGTCTTCCGACGAAGACTCCAGTTCCTCGTCGGAATCGGACGACAAGGAGTGGCGACTCCAATGTACGGAATGTTCCGAGCATACACGGATGACCTTAGACCTGGGGTCCCTCAAACCGATGAGCCTGCACCAAGTGCTTCGACGTGGTTCCTCGAGTGGCAAGCGGTGAAACTGCAGCCGTTTCTTTTTAAGCTCCGGACTGCACAAACTGTAATTCGGGCACTTGCAACGAGCGCGTTAGCTACGACTGCGTCCGTTGTGACCGGAGCGACCGGAACAACCGCTCTGCGCCGCGCGTACACACTCCTGCAACCACTGCAACAAGCGCAGCAGGTCGTCAGCACGACAGCCGCTTCTCCGCCGCCGTCAGCTGTTTCCGCGGTGCCTCTAAAAGAAGGGGACGCGCTGCCACTCACTGGCGTAGCAGAAAATGGACAGAGTTTTCTATGGGCTCAAGCTTTATTAATTTTTATTTTGTCAGGATAGGCTCGCAGGGCAGAGTGGATGAAAAAGAAAAGAAAAAGATGCAGTACGCCGTCTTGGACGATCACGACTTTAACACACGACTTTACCGATAGTACAAATCTCGCCACACGCCTTTTCTACGATTGCAAAAGACGATGTAATCTTAGCAGCGATATAGCAACGTAGAAATATGATTTCGTGATCACATAGACGTTGCGAGCGTTCAGGAATGCTAACACTAATCACTTTTCTCGGGTGATGAAAACGCGTCAAAATTCGCATCCTTCATACACGCCTTTAAATACAGTACGCACCAGTAATACCTTGAACTTGAGCACACGCATGGAATGCGCAAAATAAGAAATCCGGGCGATGTTCGAGGACACAAATGCTAAGAAAGCACCACTGTAGTCGAAGTAAACAAACACGACGGCACGAGCGTTTCTGCTGTCTTGAGGGTGCCGCCACAACATCGCCGCACGAGTAGATGTGATCTTCCCTTCTAGGACGTGCTGGGTTATCATCGCGACACACGACGAGAATTCAGTCAAGGATAGCGCTCTACGCGGAACGATGAGCTTTCCACCACGCCGACCACGTCGACGATCACCACCGACGCCATGGTTTTTCAGCAGATAGCAGGAATCGCATCGGCATGCAACGAGCGCGCCGAGCTGTCCTCAGCAGACGACGCCTTGTTGACAGCGCAGCGTAGTCTGATCTTCCTTGCTTCGTTTACCACACGATAGATGGCGCATGGCTCCGAGCATTATAAAATTCGGCAATTTCCGTCACATCGCTAATTATGCTACAAAATGTGGATCAGAATATTCTTTAACAAAACTTTTAAGAAACATTCGCCGGCTATTTATTGTTTATGATCGCGGTGCTGGTGAGGTAGGCTCTTATCCAATAGGCGACGTGGATTTGGCTGACGTGCTTTGGCACCGCGGATGCATCGCAGTGAAAAGGCAGAGAGCTTTCGAAGGAAAGAAGATATAAAAGAGTCCGCTTTTCTTTTAAAAGTTCTATGGCGAAAAAATTTGTTTGGCTCTCTATTTTTGTGTTTTGGTTCTTTTCACACCTTTTACGACGTGCGGTGAATGAAATTCGATTTCAAAATCGTTTCATGTCCGCTTAAGGTCAAATTTATAGTTTTTTTTTTGACAAAGTATGGGCACTCTAAACATACGAAACGTCAATCAGCATATTCATCACTTCTTAGATGAAACCGAACGTCACATCTTTTCATTGTTTGAAAGTGCTTGTCTGTAATGTTTAGAACAGGAGATGTTATTATGGAGTCTACGTGGGATGCAGGAAAAGTGACTTATCATTTGTCAATAGTCACCTTCAATGGTGTCATGTGACTCTCGTAGAAGAAGCTTACTGTTACTATGCCTGCTAAACATCAACGTCAATGGTAGCTAACAATCATATCTTATGTGATATACAATTTATTCTTGATAACTACGTGCGTCTCCGCACGAATCCTTTATTATGCACTCCGCGCTTCCTTTCTTTTCATTTTAAACTCGAAAATAACAACGAAAATACATTATGCTACAGACAACTGCGTGAATTACGCTGACAGTAATCGTGGTCTATGTCATGGTCACGTGGCCGCAGCAAAGGCTGTGGATAGAAACTGATAGTTTGTGTTAAAAGCACCTCGATCGCTGCGTGAGGCGCACTCTAGGGGTAGTGATGGAAGCTGTGAGCTCGTGCCTGCTGTCGTTTTAGTTTGTATATCTTAAGGTGAGATAAGTTGCAGTCAAAGTCAAATTTAATAAGAACAGATGATAACCATACCCTTGGCAAATGTTGTTTCTTCTTTCTTCTACGTGCTCACTACGTGTTGGTGCCGAGTTATTCAGTCTTTTTTATGTCTCATTCCATCTATGCTATATATATCTTAGGTAGACCCGCGTGAAATAAAGCTTAGTTTTTCGTCATTAAAATTCACTGACGTTCTCTAGTAAAGTGCGGGGATGACTGTCTTTCCTGGTACCCCTGATGACAAGGATGTCTTTAAGATGTTAGATAGGTTTTTGCACTAAAAAATAAAACTAGGAGTTTTATTCTTTTTCATAAACGAAAGAAGAAGGAACGAATAGCTACTCCAAGGTATACTCTTGACTGACAACTTTGTTCATGTACGGGAATGGGCATGAAGCAAGTCGGGAGAAAAAACATCAGTAGAAGAAGAAAACATTGAACACACACTTTGGCCCATTCGCCAACACACCCTGAGTAAAAGAGTGGCTACGCGCCGTCGTGGTCAGATGACCGTGTAACTGGAGAGGTCTGCCACCGCGTGCAGTCGTAGTCACACAAACACAGTCCCCAACACCTTTATGTTGCGCCTCTTCTTCGTTCCTTCGTGGTTTATAGTCGCGGATCCCCATCATGATTCATTTTAATGTCTCGTCTTCCGAAGACACCCTCAGTACTCACGAAGCAAGCATCCTCATCTCCCGAGTTTATCCGCGCGCGAACTTATTCGTAAAAAAAAAACCTTTGTTTCCACAGAAAACAACTTTTCGCAGTTGCGTATCCTAAACGGTACTGCTCTACTTTTTCCATTAAATGGTTGTTCCGTGATCCGCGTTCCATTTCTGCTTTAAAAATTTCTACATTTTTTTTCATGCGTGTTTTTTTTTTTAAATGCCGACAAGGAGGCGTGTGAGTTTGGTCAGCGTCCCGGGTTGACTCCATTGTCAGAGATCGCTCCGCTTCGCTGGGTCCCCGGTTCGACTCCCCCAAACTGACGGACACGCAACCGCTACCCTCCGTTTCACCTCACGATGAACCGCAGTGGAAAGCTACGAGCCATTCCAGCCAATCAGACGACGTGTGAGCGTCACGTGACCTCCGGAAGGTGGCTCAGCGGTGTGCGGCGTGCGTTGTCACGTGACATCTCCACCGCGCTGGATTGGATGGGATTGGCTCCGGAGCATTCCCTGCGGGCCATCGTAAGGTGTAACGAAGTACACGAGTCGGCGGATATGTCACGCGGATGTTTTACGCGACTAAATGGGCGCCCATTCTATACGTCCAGGATACGCTGATGGTGAGTCATCTCGCGATGTTTCGTTCGTTGTTCTATGATTTATTACACGTAGCTCTACTTTTACTGCGATTGTCACTCTTGTCTAGGCTTTTATGTGGTACTTATACATATGTTTAATTATTCTTTTCTCGGGGAATGCTTGACTGTCGAAACGCGCATCCTACAGGTGCGTATATGGATAATAGAATGCCGTGTTTTTTTTTAAATTTCTATTTACAATGATTCATACGGAATTTATTTTCAAGTTCCGCCTGAGTTTGCTCGCAACAGGTGTTGCCAACATTTGTTGACGGCGGTTGGGCTAGGTGGCGCAAGCTATCGTTCGATAAGACCAGTGTCCGAAATCCTAGACCTCGTTGACAAAAATGGGAAATAGTAACCTCGCAAGCAGGCTCTTGAGAAGAGAGGGGCTGCGCATAAAAATTTGTTTCGCTTTTTGCAGCACTCTTGGAATCGATGTTGTTCCTGGGGACCATGAAGCGCACAGTTGACGAGATGGTGTCAAGTTTGTTCTGTGAAATACTGAGCACTTGCAGAAATATGAACTTGTATTGTCCGAGGGCAATGGGATTCGACCTGTGCTTATTTTACTATATTCGCGATGAAGAAACTGATGGCCTATAACCAAAGGGCGAGCCGTAGACTCTGTTTAGGCTGGAGGCACTGCTGTACACGTTCCTCAAAAAGTGTAACGAAAGCTCATTCCTCGTTCCATCTGATTTTCGGAACGCGTTCCCGTTGCTAGTTCCACTGGTGAGAAAGAAACTCGTTCCCGTTACCGTTTAAAAAATGGAACGTATCGTTGCATATACGTTGCTTCTGTAACGTATATTGCTTTGAATGGGATATATATACAGAATATATCCCATCAAACGGCAACGTAACAATTTGAATGCCGTGATGGAAGGACAGCAGGAGAAGAAAACCACCGGAAGCAAGGTTCCATTTGTTGACATATTCACCCTTAAAAATCTCAGTGTTTTACCATATTTTTGTTTGTGTTGGGCGATTCACACGAGCCAAATGTTCTGTGAGCCGGGAAGAAGGAACTTTTATTATTCTTTATTAAATGGTTACTCCACATTGTACGCACGTTTTAAAAACCCCACACGTTTCAATCTAACTAGGTTTCTTGTTTTAGCAGTTGCTTCTTGCTGTCCGCAAGACGAGCAAGTGGAGAAGAGGCTGCGGCTTTTGAGGTCAGTCTTGAAAACTACCAGTTTTTCTTCGTGAAGGTCGGATTCGTTGTTCAATTTTAGGGGTGGGGGGGGGGAGAGTGGGGGAGGGGGCATATGAAGGTCAGTTTTTGTGTATCTTTTAAGTGACCAATGTTTGATCTACGAGGGTGCGTCCGATATCTCGTAACCTGCTGTTGTTGTAACTGTAGGTCTCTTTGTGGAAGTAAAGTGATGGCTGTGGTCAGCCTTAGATTTCTGGGTGTATGAGGGCTGGTGGAAGCAAATAAAGTAGCTGAGTTTAAGACGTGGTTGGAGCTACGGTTGGGGGCTTTTGCCCGTTCATTGCAGAAATTGCAGGTGTCGGCCTGACTTTGGCAGAGTCACGCCGTCCTGGGAGCGCACAAGGATAGGGTGACGAGAGAGATCATTGAGGCCTTCCACATTCTGTGTCATGGTCATTCATGTGTTAGTGAACCGTCATTGGCGCTGTCAGTAAAGAAATTTACTTCCTGCGGCAAAACGTGAGTGACGTAGTGAGCAGGTAGTTCATTGACACGCTTCACGGTTGGCGAGAGGGGTCCCTTGTTCTTGTACAATCTTTTAAGATACGTTGTATGTTTTTTTCTGTCTTTGTTTCCTTTATTAAAATTCTTCAGTTGCGAGTACAGCATTGTCCTGTCGTGTGTGTTCCTCTTCGTAGTCCGTGTTTTCTGAGCTGTTTTTCCCCATCATGTATAACGTCAACCAACTGGCCCAGTTCTCCACCTTATTACAGTAATCTGACTATACTTTTGGAGGTACCATGATTATTTGTAACCGTTACTGTTTTTCTCTCCCCTTTTTAATGGCGCCCTGTATTTCTACAAGTCTTCTACCGAGGAATATTCTAACCAAGTTCTGAGATGAGGATAGTTTACCAAAAGTGGCGGGATCAAGAGGACAAGTAAACAGCACGTAAACTAGAGCCGGGGTCAAAGTGCTTATACATCCTACAAAGAGGAAGTCTCCATACAGATTGGAACGCGAGTCATTGCGAGATCCGTGCTTCGAATGCCTCGAGGCAACGAGTTGAAGCAGAAAACTTGGCACGCGGCGTTCGAACTACGGATATTGCGGTGACTTGTGTCTGCACGCTAGCCGCCTCGGTGGCTCCGAGGCGGGAGCGCTGGCCTGCGGATCCCCATGTGGCGGGTTCCGAATCCGGCCCGAGGTGCCCGCGCAATCTGACGGAGGCTTATTGCGGAGAAGGCGCCGTGTAACCGAGGCTTTCGGTTGCACGTCAAAAAGATCCCCCAGGTGGGTCCAAATTAATCCTCAGTCCTCCGCTCGGGGCGTGCCAGATGCCCGTCGTAGGTTTTGGCACGTAAAACCCCCAAATGTGACTTGACTTTTGTGTCTGCAAGCTGTCTTTTGTATGATGTATGAAGCAGTGTGACCCCGGCTTCAACGATTCAAAAGCAGTTTGAGAGGGCCAGCAAAAATCGGCTTCTCAACGTATCGCGTAATTTGCTACAGAGGTGGAGGCAGGTGGTGGAAGAATATACAGCGAAAAAAACCAAGGAATAAACTTTCCTCGTTCAAAAGAGAGAAAAAAAAGACTGTTCTTCGCAATCTACGTTGCAACTTCGCAGAACGACGCAAGTGTAAAGAGAAGTGCTGCCGACGAGACGCCGATATGTTGAAAAAATAATTTTTATGGGCTGTCTAATCTCGCCCACGGAACTTTGGTTTACATGCTGTGGTTTCGAATTTGGTGATTTTAATCCAATAAGGGGCAATACGAAAGATCCAGTTTTGAAACCGGCGGAAAACTTTATCGTTTCGACAATCTGAAGTAATGAGAAAATTGACCGTTACTTTTTCAAGTCTAACGGCCAAGTGATTTCATCTAAATTAGTCGAGTAATCTAACAGAATACTTTTTGAGCAAGAATAATAGTAGTTGCAATTGATTATTTTTTCTCAAGAAGTATTCTGTACAGACTTGCGCTAACACTCAGTATGATTCTTTGTGAGCTTAGGTGCCAGGGATCTTGGGTTCGATTCGCGCCCCAGCCCGTTTCGATCTGGATGAGCATCGTGTATCACTACTGCGTGGTACGTTAAAGATCCCAGGCCAGCGGTTGTACCGCGCTGGCTGAATCTCTCATCTACAGCTGAGAGACAAGTAGCCCGTTGAGGCAGACTAAGCTCTAGGCTGTATAAACATGCACACACCCCCATATGTTTTTTGCATGCTAAGTCACACTTAGTGTAGCCGTACAGACCGTTTTTTTTAGGTCTAAAGCTGCTTTCCAACCTTTCTATTCGCCCAGCCCCATTGCAGGCTTCGTCTCTTCGCAAGTGCTTTGCAGAGATATGTAGGCACTCCAAATTTCTTAGAGCGCCCGGTAGGATAACCTGAGTGGTTACTCTGCGAAAGCAAAATAGAGTGGCTATAAAAATGTTTTCAAAAGCAACTCGTTGCAATAGATTTCTTTATTGTATCTGCGAGCGCTGCGCAGCGAACTCGTCCATAGGAAAGCGCTTTTTTACAGACAGGTCGATCCTGCTTGCGCCACAGAGGAAAACGAAAGTAGACACGTACGCGATATTTTCCCGCAACGGGCGAGAAATGGCGGCATAAACTACTTTTTCAAGGCCTCGTTTCTGACTGTCGCAGATGCAGCGCACGCGCTCGGTGGGCGTAGCGACGGTCACGCAGCAGCTGGAAGCCACGCGTAACAGCAAGCCTCGCGTTTTTCTACGGCGTGTCGCGAGGCACCGCAGCACCTTCATAGCGTACGGACCGAAGTTGGACAGTCGTAGTTGGACTCGCGGGCTATGCTAAACCAATCATAATTGGGGCACGCGTGACGTCACTGCGTTCCTCCGCCCGACTAACCAATCGCGAGCCGAGTTGCGCTGCGCGTCAAAACATAGCTTTCAACCAACTGGAACAATGAAATGCCAATGCCAGTGCAAGTTCGTCTGCTCTGCTTTTGCCAGGGTTTGTGGTGACGTCGAAGCTGAGCTCTGATTGGCTGTGATTGAAGAATAGTGGGTATACCTCAAGGCAGCTCGCTGAGGTCCTACCCACTATCCTCAATCAGAGCCAATCAGACTGGAGTTCTGACGTCGCCACAACTCTGGCGAAAGTAGAACGAGCTTGCGCTCCTGCATAGAAAAGCTTCGGCAGTTCAGTTCGTTTGAGCCAACACATCCAAAGTCAGCCCTACGGCCTTCTAATGGTGTTGCTTGAGCGTAAACATGACTGGAGTATCTTTGTCATGGTGCACCTAATACCTTAAAATTCATTATCTGCTCTTACCTATGCTCTTACGAAAAAAAATCATATCGTTTAGACGAGTTTTTTACCCAGAAATCAGTGCTAACTGACTCCCAGTTCGGATTTCGCAAGGGAAAATCCACGGAAAGCGCTTTGATATCACAGAGAGAAATAATATTGCACAATATAGAATGCAAACGGCTGACACTGGGAATATTTATTGATCTTAGGAAAGCGTTTGATTGTCTTAACCACTCAACTCTCCTTGATAAACTTTCTTGTTATGGCATACGTGGCACGCCTTTGATACTTATTCATTCATATTTAGAACATCGTAAGCGATGCGTCTCAGTGAATGATCATGTTTCCTGTTTGCAAATCTTGAAGTTTGGTGTGCCCCAAGGCAGTATACTCGGCCCTCTGCTGTTTAATGTGTACATAAATGATCTAGTCAATATTTGCAACAAAGCACGTTTTATAATGTATTCAGACGACCCGAGTATTTTGTATCTGCATCGAGTATGGACGAACTTATACCCATGAGAAACTTAGTTCTGGAAAAGTTTCTTTCGTGGTCAACAATAAATGGTCTTAAAATAAACGCTGTAAAGTCTAAAGGCAATTTTGTTTGGGCCTGTAAATAAGCACGTTATTAGTAATTATGCTCTAGAGATTGGTACCGACCAGATTGAAATAGTTAAACAGCACGAAACGTTAGGTGTCATTTTTTTCAGAACATATGCAATGGAATAATCACATCGATTACTTTGTTAAGAAACTGTCAAAAGTTGTTGCAATAGTATGTCACTGTCTCTCCTTGTTGCCTGTAAATATTAAAAATGCAAATTTATCATGCTCCATTTAGCTCACAAATTAACTATTGTCATTTGATATGGGGCAAAACAATTAAACCTAATATTAACAAACTTACGATCCTACAAAAGAAGATGCTGCGTTTTATTGAAGACGTGCCTTACGACACTCATACGGAACCATTATTTCTTAAATTCAATGTCATGAGGATTGCCAGTGTATGCGAGTACCGTTTGCTATGTTCTTATTTATTGTCGACCGATGAGTTTATTTATTTTTGGTCTAATGTATCCCACCTCACAAAACGTGAATCTTCCATCCTTGTCAGACGCAGAGAGTTTTGGAATGTGCCTCATTTTCGTACAAATTATGCACTGCAATCTATTGCCGTATAACCTGCCTCCATTACTTAACAAGTTCATCATAGACCACAATACTATTCACTGTTTTACAAAAAAGGATGTACGCGTTTGTTTTATTTAGATAAAGTGTTGTGTGTAGTAGTTATTGTTTTTACCACGCCCCTTAAGTGCAGAGGCACCAGACCCGGACAAGCTATACCTCATGGAAGCTTTTTGTCTGGTATCCTCAGCACAATATTGCTAAAAATAAATATTACTTACTTATTTACACTAAACTTAACATTGTTAACCAATTTAATGGAATAAAGAAAAAGGACTCGTCTCTTACAAATTAGCGGTGACATCGCATAGCCTGACGCCACGATCACTTCCTGGACATATTTTTGTTTGTGCGGATTTGTCGCAGTAAGAAACTGTTAACATAATTACTGAGCTCTATATCAAAGTGAAGCTTGGCTGGTGTGTGTTGCTCTTTTTCTTTATTTTTACTTTTAGTACATATGCGCGTGTTATTCCCCAACAAGCGACCGAATTCATTTTATTTTATAACTTAACATTTTTAAGGCTTCAGAAATTACTAGCGTGGCGGTACATGCTTCACCGGAATCTTCAGACTTACGTAGAATAGTTCGTTTTCCGTCACAACCTCCTCTGAGGAAAAACATAACAAAACGTAAAGCACCAACGTTGGCGCTAACGCCTTTCAGCCACTATGCGTCTTCGGCGTCAACATCCGTCACAACGCTGTGCAAACTTTGCGATACGGTCACGCTTGTGAAGGCTTTGGAGACGTCTTCATTTTCTTCGCGGATTACTTCATAAGCCGCAATACTTGAGTATTCCTGGCTCAGGTCCTGGTAGTATATGGGAATAACTAAAACCATAAAGAGTGTTTGCACTTCAAAGGCAGACGTCTCCAACGGAAGTTGGTTGCTCGTGCGCATGATCACGTTGTCGTGTAGTGAGAAGAACAGCGGGGCGGAAAGGTTGAACCAAGCTTCGAGACGCCAGCTGGCTATCGGCGGTTTCGCCTCTCTGGTCGCAGTTTGCGTTGCAAACGCGACCACTAAACTACGTAAACCTGACCAGGCTGTTGAAAACACTAGCAAATCTATAGGCACACAACCTGGTACTTACCTCACCAACGCCATTTGGTAGCCGCTTTTCCAAAGTGCTCAGAATGTGGGCAACTTCTTGGCTTAATTCCTGGTCAGTTTATTCGACAATACCTTGACTTCACGTAAAAAAAAAAAAAAAATTCGGGATTATTCTGAGTGATTACGTTTCTCAATTCTGTTATCAAACCTTCTGGAATCCGTCCGCACTGAGGTAGGAAAGATGAAAATATAATGTCGTTTGGATGTCTCGACAATAATAATTAATGACAATTTGTTTAAAGGCAATATGTGTCAAGTCAACTATCGACCATTTTGTAATCTCAAGATGCCTGATGATTCCAGACGACCAAACACTGAACTCTGAAGTCATCTAAACCGTTGTCGCTGACTCAGTCGAGTGGTGCCTTCGCAATCTCTTCGAGCTTTTTCTTTGTAGTTTATTTTGTGTGTTTTAGGTAATTCTTATCTTTATCGCATAAATTTCACAATAATCAAACATAGTGTTTTTTCCCTCACCTTGTCTCTTTGTATAGTTCTACCATAGAGCAGCCGGTTTGTAAAAACACCCGTGCCAATCTCTCATTCTATGAATTACTAACGAGTTTAAAGTAACTAATTATTTAGCGCATCTTATTTTTTTAATCTTTGAGTTGAGTTAATTGACACTTTTTCCAGGATTTATTATTAAATTAATTGAGGTAAATTTGAGCGCGAATACAGCAATCCCTGATTATTCTATTGTATTTAAACTACCAGCCGGTTCTTCGGTACCTTTTTCAAGTTTTGTAGAATGAAACTCCAGGCATTAGAACATGCACAGTAAGTTATATACGCTCACGAGATAGAAAACTTGTTATAAAGAACACCATTCTCTCGGCGTATGATACAGCATTTCACTAATTAGGATAACCATTTCTTTTGCTACAGTTCAGCTATTTTCTATCTGATGACCACGTTTCTTTACAAGTATTGTTTTATATACAACGATTATTTTCTATACAATCATCTACATACTAATCTGCATTCTTCTAAACAAACAGACGCAATCTTCATAGACTTTTCAAAAGCCTTCGACTGGGTCCCCCATAACAGATTAATATCCAAACTCGCATATCTAATGTCAACAATAACGTTGTCTCCTAGATTCAAGCTTTCCTGTCACATCGTGCTCATTCTGCGATCGCCCCATAATGCCACTTCCCCTCCTCTGAATGTCAACTCTGGCGTCCTTTAGGGTTCTGTTCTAGGTCCGCTACTTTTCTGAATTTATATAAATGATATTGCCCCTTCATTATCCTCTACAGTCCGATTAGATGCTGACGACTTTGTGCTCTATCGAAATATTTCTTACATTGTTGACTGTATAACCTTGCAACAAGATCTAGTGGCATTAACAACTTGGTAGCATTCATGGCTCATGACCATCAGCCCGGATGAATCGCATCCTCTACTTTGGACATCTTCACAGATCTCCCAGTTTTCGCCGGAACTTGGCAGAGTCTAGTTGAAAGTTGAAACTCTATTACGATTTCGTGTGAAGTGTGCGACCTATTTGTAGTTATGCTAATTTGTACATTGGAGCTGTGCGTTGTGCTGTGATTTCTTATTTTTGCCTCTGTGTGTGCGCCAATGCTTGAAGACCCGCGTGGATTTGTTTTTTGGGCACATTAAATAAACAAATTATTATTATTATTATTATTATTATTAAAATGATGTCGTTCTCAAGATCCACAAAACAAACTTGGTTTTTCATATTCTTTTTCATCTGGTGACATTGAGCGGGTGAACATATTTAAATATTTAGGGGTGTAGCTCTTGAAGATTTGTCATGGAAGAGTCACGTCCACTATATGTGTTTTAAAGCTAATAAAACATTAGGATTTATAAGAAGGCATATTTTTCTCGCGAACTCCTTTGTTAAACGTTTAGATTATATTGAGCTAGTCGGAACTAAGCTGGAGTATGCTTCAGCGATAGTGAACCTCTCATCAAAGCTATTTGATTAACCAATAGACGGATCTGACTAAACGTTCGGCGCATGCGTGACGACGCCATGACTTAAAAGGGTCATGAAACGATTTTCCTACCTCTTCCTTCTTAGCTTTAATCCTCAACTCAAACGCGAAATTGTGGAATCACGTCGTCGTGACATTATTCGGCACCAGTGCGATGACTCATAGCTTCCACCGTGCTTTTATGCACACCATAAAACTTTTCATTCCCCCAGTGACGATAAGTTCTGTCAGGGCACTCATTGGCCACGAACGCGAATCCAAATATTCGTTGACGGACTTGATTGTTGACGAGCGCATACGTCCGAGTGACGCAGTTCTCGTGTCCAATGCGTGAGCTGGGCTCGGCTGACGTCAGGTTGGCACCGCTGACGCGCTTTGGGAACCGCGGATGTATCGTAGTGAAAAGGCGGAGAGCTTTCGAAGGAAAGAAGGCTACACAATAGTCCGCTATATTTTCTAATGTTCGTACCGAAAAGCTGGCTTTTGACTTTCTACCCTCTTTCTTTTGGCCAACTAAACGATATGCGATTAGTAAAGTCCCAATTTAAAATCATTTATCCCAGCCCGAAATTCGTTCCATAGCCCCCTTTAAGTTCACAGGAGGCTGACGGGCCGTGCATGCGAGGGATTGTGCCGTCTTGTGCTCTACACGCCCAGAGCTCCAGCGAAAGTTTCGCACGTGAAGGGAGTCTAGTTAAGTTCCCTCGAGGCATTGTTGCAGTGGTGGCATAGCCATAGAGGCCGGTGAGATTGGTCTATAGAAGCTGTCCTAAATCACGTAGCTAATTTTATCATTAGTGACTCCTGGAGTAGCATCACTTCTTTAAAACAATCCATATCGCTGGCTACTCGACACTAGAAGAAAAATAAACCGACTCTCTTCTCATGCGCAGACTGTAATATAACTCGTGGTCTCCGCGAATTTTTATTTCTTCGGCCCGCCATATTTCTTATCGCCTCTATCAGCCCTGCAAAGGGGAATCCATTTTTTGCAAAACCAAAACATTAAAATTTTTACCCCTGCCATTATGCATATCAGATTGGAATAGACTGCAATCAAGCTTGGTAACTAGTAGTGATTACAAATGTTTTTCGCGTGAGATTTCTAGAATGTTTTAATAATGTTTATATATTGATGCTTCTTCAAAAACTTTTCTTCTCTTTTTTTTTCTTTTTGCGGTGTTTTTTTTGCTATAGAAAATCAAATTTCAACCCCCCCCCCCCCTTTATGTGATGCCTTCCTCAAGTGGTCCTCTTAAAATGAAATGAAAAAATGAAATGAAGTAGTTATACTTAAAAAAGCTTATATTATGGTAAAGCTTGGAAATATATGGTTTTATCCAAAAATGACGGCATTATCATTTAATTTTATTTCTGTTTATTACCTGTAAGTCGCTTATTTCTGGCTTTGAAGATTAATTTAATTTCCCATATTTTTTCTTTCGTTTTAACATCTAACTACACAAATTGCAGTGATGCTTCAAATATAACGATGGTCCAGTAATTATATAGTGATCTAATAAAATACTTCATGCTATAACCGGTTAGGGTGCCTTCATGTGCGCTTTGCTTGGGGTGATGACATCTGGCCATTTTGTTTCTAACGTTTATTTTTATTTTTTTGTTCTGAAGCGCGTGAAAGAGCGTGTCCCTGCACGCGCTCGTGGCGTTGACTGTGCTACAGCGACATTTTGTTTCCTGCAATTTCTTTGTATTTTTCCTGTGAGCGCGTGCTGTCGGCATCGGGTACTACAAACGATGGCATCACCCTAAACAGAGGGACATCGAGGCACTCTATAACCGGTCACTTGCTGGGTGATTATTTTGACCCTTCTGATAAACCTCTTCGGAACTTCAAGCCTGAATTATCGTGATTTGTTTGTGGAAACGGTCTAAAAAGTCAGAACTCTTTCATTTTATTCCTGGATGCCCGATTTTTGAAGCACAGTCACGGACATTTCGCACGCCCTCCCTGCATCTATAGCCTTTTTAATTTATCTATCGTTCGCACCGTCAGTGCACGGAAGAACAGCAAGCACCACGGAACTATATTCAGTCTCTTCAGTGACTTCTATGACGCCACTACAGTTCCGTACCCGAGGGGGAAAAAAAGTAGGATTAAAAATATGTGATGTCTCGGTATTTCTGCTGAAAATTGCGAGAAAGCTGCTTCAAACTACTTGGCCAAACAAAACTAAAAAAGCCTTTGGACTGGAGTGTCTTTTTTATTTAATAAATACTGCGGATCGTTTTTCACCATCCTAGCAGGACCTCTGGGAAAACCAGAAAATTCGCCAGGCATGCCCACTCAATGGATAAGAAAAGGCGTCGAGACAGGAACCTTCCCACGTACGCGCCGGAATTCAAAACTAAAATACACATCGACACAAGTCGATCTATATAGGCACACGTCCATATATATATATATATATATATATATATATATATATATATATATATATATATATATATATATATATATATATATATATATATATATATATATATATATATATATATATATATATATATATATATAAGTATATATGCCATCGGAAAACTTAGACGTACCCAGCCACACAAACAGACAGAGACTTCAAAACGGCGCAACACCAGGTGTAATGCACTACGCGTGCGCTGAAACCAGATTCACGTGAAGGGAGGCGTTTTTGCGCATGTGCCCTGCCGACAGCAGCGCCACCATAGCGGGGACTTTCGGAAACAAACACGTACGCAGTCACACAAATCAAACGGAGACTTCAAAAACGGCAATGGTGCGAACGCAGCGGACATATCCACACACACCCACATGGAACCAAACACCGCGTACCTTTCCGTGTTCTTGTAAACGGGGGTGTTCTATAAAGCGGCGACACGGACCCGACGACAAGGTGGAAACGCCCCCCACCAAGTCGAGCAAGCGGAGGACCAGCGCCACCAAACAAAGAAATCGGATCTGCGAAGCAAATAAACAAACTGACCAAGAAAACGACAATGACAGCCATAACTTTATTTTGATTTGGTTCCGGATGACTGAACACGTCAAAATTCACAATCGGCTACTCAGACCCCCTCTTTCCACTTCTTCTCGTTCAACGTCAAACGCCCCCTTCCTTTGCGCCTTCTCTTTTTACGCCTGTTGCCAGCGAACGACTTCGCGACTGATCAACCGAGCGCACCACGCGCTACATCTGCTTCACACCTTTCGATGGACTGCAGCGGACGCCACGAGCCGTGCCAACTAATCGAAGCGTTGCAAACTTATCACGTGATCGTACGTGCCCCGCGAGTCGTTGCGCACCCTTACGAACGCCACGTGACACTCGTGCGGCAATGAATTGGCTTCTTCGATTGCTCGTAGCGCCACCTGCGGTTCATAGCAAGGTTGAACGAAGAATTGCTGTTTCATTTTGTAGCGCACGTATTCATCGAAGTGTTCCTTTTTCGTCTTAATTTTTTTATTTTTTTTTGTCAGAGACGTTGCTTTTGGTTGCGCATACGCGGCGGTAGTTTTTGAGAAAACGGCAGTATACAAACTACATTACTGACAGTTTTGTACAAGTTAGTCGGAAAAAAAATCCGATTGCAATTACAATTACTCTTGGTTAAAAAGTATTGAATTCGTTTACTAGATTACTCCAGAAGAAAAGTAATTTGCTTTTACTTTAAGAAGTAACCGCTACTTTCGCTCCAATTCTAAGCGAAAGTTCGTCTGCTACTCGCGCAGGGGTTGCGATGATGTCAGACGACGCCGAGCTCTTATTGGCTCATCGCAAAAACAAATAGTGGGTAGACCTCAAGGCAGCTAGCATTGAGGTCTACCCAATATTTGTTTTTTCGATGAGCCAATAAGAGCTCGGCGTCGTTCTGACGTCAACGCAACTCCTGAAAGAAGCAGATGACTTCTTCTCCGCATTGCTTCAGATTTTCAAAACGACATATTTTTCTTCCGGTCTGACAAACGGTATTTCGTACTTTCCGTCGCTGGATTAGAATCAACAAATTATAACCTACTTACCTTTTAATTCAACCAATTTTGCTAAATCATCGTCCTGTCGGAGGCTTGGTTCGACAGTTCCTTGGTAGGAAACCTAGGCGGAGAGCAAGTCATCTGCTTCTTGCACAAGGTTTGCTGTGACGTCAGAACAACGCCGTGTTCTGATTAGCTCCGATATGAAGGATAGTGGGTAGACCTCAATGCAAGCTGCCTTGAGGTCTACCCACTATCCTTCAGATCAGAGTTCGGCGTTTTGACGTCACCACAACCCCTGCAAAAGAAGCAGACGAACTTGCGTTCCGCATACGAACAATGTCCGCCATTAGGCAGGGGAGGGAAAAATAGCAACGGTTAGAAGTAATTTGAGTGCATCCAAAAGCAATCAGACTACTCTTGCAATTACTTCCTAAAAAGTGTCATCGAGTAATTACAAATTACTCTTAAAAGGTATCAATTACAAGCAGGCACGTAGCCAGGATTTTGTTTCGGGGGGGGGGGGCGCCCATGACCAAATGCTGTATGAGGGGGAGGGGGAGAGGAGGCCCCAGCAAAATGGAAGATTTCTGGGAGGGGGGCGAGGGCCCCCATTGCCCCCCCCCCCCTGGGTACCGGCCTGATTACAAGTAATGTGATTGCTTGTAGTCACTACCGTACAACTCTGATTACTGGCATACAGAATAGAGGTTCGCAAAGGGGAAAAATTGGGGAGGGGAGGGGTGAACTTCATGTACAGTAATGTCTCGTTAATAAGGACGCCTCCTTCCCCTTTAAAAAGCTTTTATAATGTCAGCTGGCTACAATAACGTATCGAAAATGCATGCATTTACACAGTTCGTCCTTGAAGTGTCTGTCGATAGAGCGGGCTTCCCATTATATATTTGCTCTAAACTATTGCCCTGCGCGGACTTGGACGAGATATGAAATCGTCTCGGACATAGTTTACTAGCTGTCCTTCCGAAATAGCACCGAAAAACACGCAGAGATGTTAACCGGTACTCCACTAACTGTTTTTGTTTTATTTATTTAAAGCCTTTCTTCCTACACCATCCCCTAGTTCGCCTTTTCTTCGTTTTATGTCAACGTATTTGTTGTTTCATTTTCCGAACCTTCCTAACAAAGTCACAACAACTCGAAGAGGGCGAGAAAGAGCAGGAATGATTTTTATTCGTTTCTTTCTTGCAGTTGTCTGTACGTGCGTGGGGCTGGAAGGAGGGGGAGAGAAGTGCAACACTCTGTTTAAGCTGACAGTGCGATGAGAGCTACGCTCTCGCTTGACCAGTCGACCACCTCCCTTTCATCAGCTGACCCCGCTCCTGAGCGTGAACATGGCATGGGGGGGGGGGGGTGGGGCGTGATCACGTGACGATAGAGAGCCGTATAACTGGTCCCAAGAGCACGTAGCTTCCACCGCACTGTCAGCTTAGGGGTGAACAGAGATACAGTGGCCACCATTTTGCACTGTGCGGAAAAATGGCTTCTTGTTCGGTCGCCCTATAGAAAGGCCTTTTGAATTGCGCGTGCCCAAAACCGTACCAGCTATGGTTTATTTGATTGGCTGTGGCCTTTTCTTTTCCCGGTTCTATTATTATGACGCTTGTTACTGCCTCTTTTATCGCTTGATGCGCATCACCCCGCGCAATTTCGTCCGGGAAATTGGACAGGAGATGGAAGGGCCGAGGCTGCTGTAGGTGACGGAGGTTCAATCTGGGGATGGTGCGAACCTTCCATGGTTTGAATTTGACCAGGTTCGACTTTTGCGAACTTTTGAAGCTAAGTTAGACAAAAGTTCATGGATGTTCGACTATAATGAGCCTGCGCGGCAAGTGAAAAGGAGCTGACGCCACCAGATGTAGGAGAAGGGCAATTTTTAGTAAATATAAGATCTTAAAAAAAAATATTGAAAGCATTAAAATCCTATACCAAGTTTGCTTTCACGTTGTGTAAACTTCTTGTAATCTTGAAGACAATTACCGACGAATAAAACATTTTCTCTTAAGTTTCGATACTTTTGTGCAGAAGTCGGTAAACACAGTTTGTAAGTCGAACTTTGTCGAATCTCGCCAAACGTTTGGAGGGTCCACCGACCATTCGAACCTTCAAGTTTGACGTGCAACCTGACTTTCCTAGTTTTTTCTTCTGGCTTGCGACATGTGGGAAGCGTAACTTCATAAACATTGAACAATATCATCGACGCTGGACAACTTCGTCAGTGCTGCACGTATTCCTCAAAAAACCAGGAACGCGTGCTAGTTTTCCGTTCCTTGTCACGTTTGAACCGAGCTTCCGTCACATGCTTCATTGAGCCAACGCGAATGAGACACGGAACTGTAAGGGGCTCCCTTCACAGTTATATAAACACGAGATGTAATGGTGGTGCTTCTTTTCTCGATGCCTCTGCTTAGAACAGCAACACCGATTTTCATTAAAAGTTGCATAACTGGTGACCACTATGCTTATGTACAACTAAAATATCAAGTGGGTGTAATTAGAATACGACACGAGAATATTGCATCGTGCATAGACATCGCACTTGGCTATGACGAGCACATGCGTTGTTCGAATTTTGTTCATGGTTATGGGGCGATGAAATATTGTCAACTTCTTCCTCCTTAGCTTTAATCCTCAACTGAAAACCGAAATGAGAAATAACGTGGTTGTGACGTGCTTGCAAGGTTCTACCGTACTTTTCAGGCACACCATGAAACTTGTCATTAAAGCAAGTGATGGTAAGTGCCTTCACGGCACTCATTGGCCCACGAAGGCAAAATCAAATATTCGTCGACGGATTGATTGTTGACAACTGCATACGTCATAATGACGCGGTTCTCGTGCCCAATGCCTGAGCTGGGTTCATCTGACATGAATGGTCACCGCGAATGCATTACAGGGAAAAGACGGAGAGCTTTCGAAGGAAAGGTGATAAGAAAAAGACTCATATTTTCAAATTTTTGTACCGAAAAGCAGGCTTTTGATTATCTACCCTCTTTCTTTTGACCCATACACGATATGCGATTAATAAAATCCCAATCTAGAAACATTTATCCCAACCCAAAATTCATTTCACGGTCCATTTCATGTTTTTATCTTTCGAAGATTCTCTACAATGTTTGAGCATAAAGACGGTATAGTTCTCCTACAAAAAAACGTAAATGGGATGCCGTGGCTATAAAAGCAGGCCTGCATAGCTGCAGCAGCTGTTTGTCTATCGTCAGCATTCGTGCTGCTTGGCCGACATTGAGGCCTCCGGTGCTCCTCGTAGTATCTTTTTTTTTTTGCACAACTCGCCATATTAAACTTTATAGTTCCTTAGTTTTCCCGTTACTTATTGTCACTCGTTATTTGTGACATTTTGATTTTACTGATACTGCCAAATACGTTCAATGCACAACACGGTTAGCACTAACAAAACATACGTGCGCTTTTCTCCTCTCCATTAGTACCTAAAGCTTATTTGTACCAAGAGAGACTTTTCCTAGATTCCTGGCAAAAGCTCTGCGCTTCTAGAATGCCGTGCCGTCATTTTGAGAGCGAATCGAGGCTGCGCGCCCCCAGGGCCCGTATTCCGCAGCCTACGATCTATCGGAAAATTCATGTTAGCTGATGCCAAGCGTAACATTTTTTCTTTATGCACTAGCAGGTTTCACGGCAGTCTTTCATCTTCGAAATTGCTGCGCTCATTATAAATGTAACTTTACCACCGCTTATCGACTATGCACAAGGATTGGGATCAAGACAGTAGTATTCGTGGAGATTTTGATTTCGGGGTTTGAGCCTCCGTGTTATGCGGAATGCATTCGAGCAATCGAATGTGCTTGATTTCTATTTTTTTTTTCAGTAGAACTGAGTTTCTGGGATTAACTGAAAGTTCTGTCTATCTCAGATTTTGATGGACGCTCCCATCTTGCTATTCTAATGCGGCGTCCCAAGCACCAGCTCAACTACAGTAGACGGTTCACCTCTTAACCTCCTATATATACGTGTTGCCCCCCCCCCCCCCCCCCGCAGATGCCGAAATTTCAAAACTAACCGTTATATTAATTTAAAAAATGCAAAATGTGTTTAAAAAATGTACAGTTTTTTTTTCTTTGCAAAATTTTATTACGCATCGCCAAACGCTCATTCTCCGCCCGAAGGTAGCGCTACATGATAGAACCAGATTCCAAAGTTTCAGCGCAAATCGATATATTATTTAAAAGTTATAAGTGGTTTTCTAAAAAAATTAAATGGAAAATTGTGGCCAACGGAGTTCTCGAATATACATGGAGCTCTATGGCGCCAGACAGCGAAAATGGGCGAAAAAGGGCCCCATTTTCCCATTGAAGTTTTCAGAAAATCACTCAAAACTTTTTGAATAACAGATCGGTTCGTGCTGAAACTTTGACGCCTGGTTCGGACCTCTAGCGCTACCTTCCGCCGAAGAATGAGTGTGTTCGGAGATGCATACTTAAAACTTGCGGTTAAAAAAACCTTGTAAAATATTTCGAGACGTTCTGTACAAGTGAAGATCTAAAATTTTGAATGGAAAAAAGGGCGACAGACGGAGCTCTCGAATACGTGGAGCAGCTGAATGGTGCCAGTTACCGAAAACGGGCGCCATTTTTCTATCGAACTTTTCGAAAAATCCCTTATAACGTTTTAATGCAATGATGGTTAGTTCTCAAACTCCGGCATCTTGTTAGAGTCGCTAGTCGCATGTTTGGGCGAAGAATGAGCATTCAAAAATATGTAGTTTATTTTTTTACGCAAAAATAAAAACGTGTACATTTTTGTGAAACACCCTGTACTCCCTGAGAGCTGAAGAAACGCAGGGTGTGACTTATTATGTTGACGTTTCTTCATCTTTCAATCTTCAACGCTGTAATCGGTTAATGTCTCAATTTTTTTGACTCCGGCGCGATAATGAAATACCGTGCTCGAAATTCGCCACACCCCACGTTCCGTAAAAAAAAAAGTTGATATTTTAATTTTTTTTAATATCTTGTGTTAGGCAATTTAATATGGTGTCGAGAGCCTACACAATCCATATTTTGCTGCAGACTCACGTATACTCTATATAAAGCCAAAGAAAACTAAACTACTCGACACCGCAACCGAAACACGAGCACAGAAGCTCATGGCCGGAACTCACGTGGCCAGACCAGAGTGCATTTTTATTTTCTTCAAGGCTCCTCCGGCGTTTTGAAGCAGACGACGACGACGACGAACTTATATGCACCGTTAGTCGTGCGATTGTTTCACACTTATATTCCTTCCGCTTTATGTTCTCCGCTTGAAGATTGATTGGCCGGTACCATGAAAGGCAGTTCCGGGCACTCAATGCATTGTTTACCTGGTTTTTGCAAGCCCAGAAATGGATCTTCAGTCACTTTCACGGTGGTTTTTATCTTCAGGTAACTGCTGTAACTTTCTTACTAGTTATTGTAAATAACAAACAGCCCGTAGCGCAATTTTTGTAACATAGAAGAATATGTCCTCATAAACACCAAACTTGAAAAATGTGTTCCATTTCTGATTTTATTGTCTACGACGTTCAGCTTTGTAAGAAATTAAAACTGTGTACCTACTGCGAATGTTACGACTCCCTCGTGCAAATATCTATTGAGACAAATCGTTTGTTCTCAAGAAGGTAATAAGGATATGGATCTGTGCGCAATGAATTATTCATTTGTAGATAGATAGATAGATAGATAGATAGATAGATAGATAGATAGATAGATAGATAGATAGATAGATAGATAGATAGATAGATAGATAGATAGATAGATAGATAGATAGATAGATAGATAGATAGATAGACAAATCGTTTGTTCTCAAGAAGGTAATAAGGATATGGATCTGTCGCAATGAATAATTCATTTGTAGATAGATTAGATTAGATTAGATAGATAGATAGATAGATAGATAGATAGATAGATAGATAGATAGATAGATAGATAGATAGATAGATAGATAGATAGATAGATAGATAGATAGATACATAGATAGATAGATAGATAGATAGATAGATGGATAGATAGACAAATCGTTTGCTCTCAAGAAGGTAATAAGGATATGGATCTGTCGCAATGAATAATTCATTTGTAGATAGATTAGATTAGATACATAGATAGATAGATAGATAGATAGATAGATAGATAGATAGATAGATAGATAGATAGATAGATAGATAGATAGATAGATAGATAGATAGATAGATAGATAGATAGATAGATAGATAGATAGATAGATAGATAGATAGATGGATAGATAGACAAATCGTTTGCTCTCAAGAAGGTAATAAGGATATGGATCTGTGCGCAATGAATAATTCATTTGTAGATAGATTAGATAGATAGATAGATAGATAGATAGATAGATAGATAGATAGATAGATAGATATATAGATAGATAGATAGATAGATAGATAGATAGATAGATAGATAGATAGATAGATAGATAGATAGATAGATAGATAGATAGATAGATAGATAGATAGATGGATAGGTAGACAAATCGTTTGTTCTCAAGAAGGTAATAAGGATATGGATCTGTGCGCAATGAATAATTCATTTGTAGATAGATAGATAGATAGATAGATAGATAGATAGATAGATAGATAGATAGATAGATAGATAGATAGATAGATAGATAGATAGATAGATAGATAGATAGATAGATAGATAGATAGATAGATGGATAGATAGATAGACAAATCGTTTGTTCTCAAGAAGGTAATAAGGATATGGATCTGTGCGCAATGAATAATTCATTTGTAGATAGATTAGATAGATAGATAGATAGATAGATAGATAGATAGATAGATAGATAGATAGATAGATAGATAGATAGATTGATTGATTGATTGATTGATTGATTGATTGATTGATTGATTGATGGATTGATTGATGGATTGATTTCGGCTCAAGAGAGCCACGACGCCGCAGAATTAGGCAAGTTCCCCATACTGTAAAGAGCAGAGGCGTCGCGTTCAACGATGACTAGCTGGTATTACACAGATTATTAAAAAAATGGTGATAATGGATTGACTGGAACTTGCGGATGAGGGTGAGGGCTTAATGTTGCGGTTGAAGATGGTGAAAAGCCTTAGGCCTAGCAGCGGTCTTCGTGACGGTGGTCTTCACGGGGCCGCCGTGAGGATCTGACTTCTAGCAGGCCGGTCTTGAGCGCCTAGCGAGGGCTCCTGCTTGCCCGGCTTCCAGAGGAGCCGGTGTAATTTCTGGTGACGCTGCACCCCCGTGGTTGAGCTCCAGGCCGGGTTTGGTGCCGGTGTTGGCCGGGCGGCGGTTTTCGCGAAAGCGGGCTCTGTGTCTCCCAGCTTGCGGTAAAGCTTGTAACGGAGCATCCTGAGCACCCAGTCGTTCGATGACATGGTGTGTGCCACTGGTCCGGCTGGCTCTCTGAGGATGGGAAAAAACACGTCTTACGCCCAACTGGCTTCCTCTTCTTTTGTCATTGGGCTTGTGCAACAAAGTCAAGAGCACAGCCGCGCCTTCGCCGTCGATGTTGTCGCCGCTACTCTCGTTGTCGGACGAGGAACGGACTTTCGTATGACGCAACGGAGTGTCGGCGCAAGGCTCGAAACCCAAAAGCCGACTGCGCTGTAAGAGGCGACGGTAGCTCAGGGAGGTCGGCCATCTTACAGTTATCGGAGCAAAACATCAGACGTCAGATGTCAACCGGGCCGTTTTCTAAGCGATATATTACGCTCTGGCAACGCCCATTGAGTCCGGTCTATGCCGCCATCTTGCGCAGACAACGAAAATTGCTTTTTGGCTTATCGTGAATTATTTGTAGACCTGAAAAAGGAGCACCCCCAAAAACTTATTTTTCTTTTTACGCTATATTAAATGAATCTGGACGATCAAAAGATTGAGCATGAGTTATGTAATAAAGGACAAGGATTTCCTAAAAAAAAAAAACTCAAAATATAAAATAAAACGTTTTTTGACCTCTTTAATTAAATCAGGGAATTCGTGGCCGAGTGTGTTAAAGGGTATACTCCGGCGAGCTTTTCAGCTACCCGAACTAATTATATTTTCGGAATCACCGACTTTTACCCTTTTTTATATGCTATTTAGTATCGCGAAGTTCCGTTTTTTTTTATTGTAAAATCAGCAAGGGAAAATGATGCCAAAACCAGAATTCAAATAGACCCGCGCTTTTCGGTGCCGTGGCGTCAGTGTAAGGCATGGCTCGCATGTCCAGCGGGCAGTTTAAAAATGGACTATGCCGAGCATTTGTTTCGCGCTGCTTTGCGGGTGCTGAAGCGAGCTTCCAAAGCATTCATTTCACAGCAATAAACTGATTGTAATCAGTTGGGAACAAAGCCTACAATCCAAAGAGCGAACCCCTGCCTTCTGCTGATGTATCTTTTTCCATTGTTGCCAGTAGAGACTTTCATTTTGAAAAACACGGTGAGGACCAAAACTGTAAATTCAATAACTTCGCAAAAAAATTATTTTGGCCCAATATTTGGGTCTTTTTCTTTTTCAGCGATCTTCGTATGGTGTGTCCAGCAAATGTTCAGGAAAATCGGGTACTAAGAAGAAAACGCCGGAGCATGTGAAGCGAAAGCTCGCGCTGTAGGAACAACTGGAATCCTGGGTTCAGTTCACTCCTCGCCTCTGCATGGCCTTTTTGATCTGGATGAGCACCGTGCCAGCGTGCGCGTCGTGTATAACTACTACCGCTTGGTGAACGTTAAATACCCAAGGCTAGCAGACTACACTGTGTAAATTTCTCAGCGAAGACACCGGACTCCCATTGGAATTGACCAACTTCCGGCTGTATGAACATGCACACAATACACAATTATACCAATAGAATCGTCGTTGATAACGAATTCATTCCTTTGATATGACAGTTTCCTCTCTTGTTTGTTATGCAGTTTTTTATAAGCTGTGAATTTTTTTTTTGCTTCCAAACAAAGTAAAGCAAGAAAAATTAGAAGTCTCGTTCAAGACATGACGAAATCGAGAACAAAGGAGAGCCAACCAAAATCAACACCGCCAGCCTCGGGTCGTCTCTTGTGCGCGCGCGCGCACTTCGAACAATGAGTTCCGTTTAACACGGTCTAATTCACGAAAGCCTCGTTCGTGTTTAATCGGCCGCATTTTGCTTCCTCTCCACAATCGAGCCAAGACAAAGCCTTGTTCTGCTTGGACGCGCCCGAACCACGATCGCTCCAAGCGCGCCTCTCTCATTCAGCGCAATAACACAGGTTGCCCAGGTTTCAGAGCGATTCCAACTACTCGATTGGTGGTCACGTGGTTCGCAGAACGCCTTTGCAATACGTGCTGCGGGAGGTTGCCCAAAAGCGTCCGTCGTCCGCAAGCGTCTCTTCGTCTCCGCCCGATTTTCTCCTCCACGACAACGCAACCCAAGATCACTTGGCAACGAATTTGTGCTGGAGACATCCGCCATTGAATTTCAAAAGCTCTTCCTGGTTTCGAGTTGCCTCATCTCTTACATCTAGGCTCTTCGCACAGTAATCGTGCGAGTGTGTGACATGTGTCGCCGCCCGTTGCGTTGTCCTCCTCGCGGGTGCATTGTGCTCGGAAGTTTCTCCAATATGGCGGCGGGAGCTCCTTCACACAACGCGCCGTCCAACTGTCCGCGTGTGTATATAGTTGGATGCTTCGGACCGAGAACAACGGTTCCTGGTCCACCACGTAAATTCATTTTACTGCGTTACGAAAGGACGCCAATCATCCCACTGTATCCCATTAAGAAATTCTACGAGGTCTTTCAGTGCCTCTGGCTTCGAGGAGAGGAGACTATATCGAGTGTTTGGTAGAAGAAAGGATCACGTTTGTCTTTCCGCAAAAGAAAACTATGCATCGCCGAACGCTCACTCCATGCCCAAATGTAGCGCTAGTGCGGGAAGAACAAGATGCCAATGTTTCCGAACTTAACCGTTATGGGATTCAAAAGTTGTGAGCTCTTCGTGAAAATTTTCAGTGAGCAAATGAGGCGCCTTCCCGGTAGCAGACGACGCCAATTCCTCTTTTAACATTTCCGAAAATTTCTTATAAGTTTTAAATTATATTAGGGTAACTCCTGAAACTCTGACATTTGATAACCACTGCTGTACATTTGGTCAAAAGAAAAAAAAAGGTTGTCTTTTCTTCCAATAACTCGGTATCCTCCTTTGGTGATTCTCCGAGTAAGAACCGAAGACGCTGCACGAATAATGTGACTGAGAAAACTAAGCTAGCATTGATAACAGGTTCAATGATCCCTAATTGCATATAGCCAAATCTATCAATTTCATTACAATATTTTTATGTAAGGAAGAAAGGATGACGTAATGTCTTTAAAAGTTTTCAAGAGGGCTGTACAAGGCTTACTGAAATATTTCTTACTCCATGAATCAGTTGGACCCAAATAAACAGCCAAGAAGGTTTAAACTAAAGTTGCTCTTGAGTAGTGTTATTTTATACTAAAGTAATGTAAGGCCGGTACATATGACTAGCACGTGCAGGAGCTTTGCGACAAATAAAAAACTACTTCACGTGAAAAAAAAAAGAAAAAACTCGGCTTGGGTATTTTAGCAGCGGAAGGGATCACTAAATAACAATAAAAAAGTCTGACCAATGATTAGAGGGGCCGTATAGTAAATGCCATAAAATTTCGCCTCCGTTTTATTGACGCGATAAATAAAAACGGACAAGTAATTAAAACGGCAAATAAAAGAAGCGAAAATGTGGATACGTCGTAATTTCTTTTTTTCCTTCCTTTTCGATGATGCTGCGGGCAATGGCACCGCCAACCAATCAGGAGAGCCGAGCTCTCGGGCTCCCCAATGACGACATTTTCGAGAACTAGCCAATAGGGAGCGAACAACAGCTTAACAGTTCCCCTCGAGCATAATGACACGATAAAAGTAGACACAACCACAAAAGAAGAAGTTAATACAGGAGCAAGCGCAAGTAAAGAAACAAAAATAAATTATACGTAAAAACGGGATGTGCTAATTATATGCCTGAAACTCCTTTCTTGCTAGCGCCCCGACACGCGCTCATGCACACACAAACTCACGCACGCACCCGCCTTTAATGTAATGACTTTAATTAGTGCGCCTCACTCGCTGATAAAGGGACGCGGGGAAAAAAAAAGAATGATATAAATTTGTACAAAAACGAGCTTTCATTCTATGTGCGACGAGAAGCGCTCATTATAATTCTAATAAGAAGCAAAAATAACAAAAAAAGGAGCGAAAAAAAATTGTTGCGGAGCCCGAAAGCGAAAGAGCTGGCGTTGTAACAATAGCAAATTAGCGAAAGGTAAGAAAATCAGGCGACTCGCAGATCGTTAACTTTTGTTAAGGGGGGACGATAAAGAGAGAGAGAGAGAGAGAGAGAGAGAGAAAGAGCAAGAGCAAAAGAGAGGGAGAGATGTAAAAAGGAGACAGCTGTATTAGAGCCTGCACAAATATAAAAGTAAGGATGTAGAAAAATTAAGATGCTAATTGTACCTCGGTGCGCCCAGTGGTGCGCGCATGCCATGACCATTGGACCGGTGATGATGATTATACCGATATACCTTCGGCTATTTTTGGAATCGAAAAAGCGTACATGATAAATTTGAGTATTAACGCAAGTACAATGGGCAAAAAGGGAAAAAATAAACCGGGCCGAGGCAGTGTTTTGCTTGTAGCGTGCTTACAATGTTTAATCGAAGCTGGCATTCGCTCTTGAGTGGGAGTGACACGGCAAAAAGTGGGACGAAGTCACGCGTTTCCCGCGAATACTTTCGGTGTCATCTGCGTGTTTTGTTAAAGGGGCCCTGCAACAACGTTTTGACTGGTTTTAATTTGTACCGACCCTGAGCGCACTGAACGTAGTAACTTAATGAAACTTTTCTTTTCACTAAATTTAGCTTTATTTTAAAAGTTGGAGGCGAATAAGATTTACAAAAACAAGCAAAAAATAATTTCTTTCATGACGTCCTTGGTTGCTTGAGTGGCCGTGAACTAGAGGAGGGGTAGTGAGCTCATCGAGCGCTCACGGCTGCCGCCACATCCGTGTCGACGGCTCGAGAGGGCGCCACTAAAGCATGTGCTGGATAGGCTGTATGAAGCGGGCGGCTAGGGCGGCTCGCATTGCATTTACTGCGCGATTAAACACTAATTCAGTATGACACTTCATTGGCCACAAACGACAGCAAACACGGGGTAAAGATCAGTTCAGAACGGGAGCCACTTCGCGCTGCCATACCGCCAAACGGCCAAAACGCAAGGCAAGCCTGCTCGCCGAGGCGACTTCGGAACGCTCGGAACCGGTCGGATCCTCGAGCCCCTATAGACGCTTTACACACGCGCCAGAATACAGCCGCC
Source organism: Ixodes ricinus (assembly GCA_037355805.1). Classification (NCBI taxonomy): domain Eukaryota; kingdom Metazoa; phylum Arthropoda; class Arachnida; order Ixodida; family Ixodidae; genus Ixodes; species Ixodes ricinus. The sequence goes on from JAZHYW010038397.1 coordinate 30,059, forward strand.
ATTGCCGACCTTCTCTTGTTTTACCGAGATACCGAGCCACTGAAATTGGTGTGGGCGAGCCTCCACAAAGGCCAATGCTGGGGAGAAAGACAGAATAAAATTTAAGATGGCTATAACCTGGCCTGCCATGGTAATAATGAAGTGAGTAAACGTAATAAGGGAAACAAAAACTGAAGGTCAGTTATGGCGGCGCCCATGCACAGCCGCTGCAAAGCGTCTATACGATCGCAGAACCGCCCCGTACATCCGGGAACTTTCTACGCTCGCCGCTCGTCGGCGCCTGAGTCCCACTACCCCTTTCTAGTATGCGCCGCCTTTTCCACCGCTTCGTGACGGGTATGTCGACGGGTCATTTCTTATTTCCGTACTTTATAAACTGCATTTGTTTCTTTTCTGATCCAAGATACTGAACAAAAACTGTTTTCATAAATAACTGGAACGGTTCGCGCCACTTATATTTTGTATTTCGACTAAAAAGAAGCTTTTAGCGGCTCTGACCAGTAGTAAGGCCAGGACCAGAGACCTCGCATATCGCGCGCTTTCGGCAACGCGGGTCGCCCTCGTAGGTGGAGGAGGTTTCCGCGTCGTCCGGTTAAAATATGACGCACTGATATTTAGTTACTCTTCCGTGCCCGCTGGCTTGCCGTAACCCCAAGTGACGTGGAAACTGCAAAAAAAGTTAGATGCTTAAATATGATTGCAGGGCCCCTTTAGGAAAGGTCAGATGACAAGTCGAGAATGCGCAATATGAAACACCTCCACGTACCAGCCGCGCGTCATCGAATCGGTCCGCGGTGCAGCCCGGAAATGCAGTAGTATCTTGGGAGTTTTAAGGCCCGCTCACACGCTTGCAGCCGAGTAGGACCGGCTTTGACAAGACCGGTTTTTAAGCTTCTTGCGAAGGCTTAGGACCGAATGCGCTGCTGCGGAGCAGGTCCTAAGCCGTCGCAAGAGGCTCAAAGACCGGCCTTGTCTAAGCTGGTCCAACTCAGTTGCAAGTCTGTGAACGGGCCTTTAGAGTAGGGGACCCCAACGTTAGAGGGGCCAGCGTAAAGGAACGTTCACACACTTGTCACCGGAGTAGGACTGGGTTAGAATAAGACCGGTTTTTAAGCTTCTTGCGACGACTTAGGACCGAATGTAGCTGCTGCGGAGCGGGTCCTAAGCCGTAGCAAGAGGCTTAAAAACCGGTCTTGTCTAAGCCGATCCAACTCGGTTGCAAGTGTGTGAACGGGCCTTTAGAGTAGGGACCCCAACGTTAGAGGGGCCAGCGTAAAGGCCTGTTCACGTGCACACTTGCAAGCGAGTTGGACTGCCTTAGAGAAGACCGGTCTTAAGCCTCTTACGACGGCGTTAGGCCAGATACGCTGCTGCGGAGCAGGTCCTAAGCCGTCGCAAGAGCGTTAAAAACCGGTCTTGTCTCAGCCGGTCCTACTCGGTTACAAGGCTGTGAACAAGCCTTTATAGTCGCGCTAAGGTGGTCGCGTTGTCGCCTTACAGAATAGGCCTCCTGCACTGAAGCTTTGAACGTATCGTGGCGTCCTCCGGTGGCGGGTGATAGAGTGTCTGAGTAGCACAAGTCCCGCGGTCCGCACAATAACAAACCTGTCCGCGCAGCTGTCTACCTCTGCACGCCGCTGTTATTTGTGCGTTCTCGTGGTCACGACTCAAAATATGTCACTTTTAGTCGTCACCGCACAACGTTACCAGGGGCCCGAGCTCGTCGCAAGCTAGTAATTTTTCCTTCGTCCAAGTATGCCAAAACCGGGCACAACAAACGCTGCCTCGATCGAAACGTCGCAATCGACGGTACTTTTGCGTCGTCAGCTGTCAAGAACAGGCACCGCCACACAACCAAGCGGCCGTAGCACGCATCCGTAAACGTGTGTTATGCGAATTTCACGAGGAGGAACACGCTACACTGTCCGACTAGTGAACCGATCCGATGAAACTCCATCTTTTGCAACGTGAGATCACCAGTAAAAGCGCCGTCTCCAACGGAAGCTTTTCTTTAAAGAGACGAGCGCGCAAGCGCATCAACGCACTACAGAGGGCAAGAAGCATTGCTGAAGGCGGAGCTCCTACTGCTTATCTTATTTTGCATTAAGCTTACAGCGCAAATGCGCAAAAAAAGGTGCAAGAGCTCGAGAAGCCGCGTACAGTAGGAAGGATCAAAAGCGCAAAAGGACAGGGACAGAACAAAGATACGAACAGGACAAGCGCGACAAAAGGGGGCGATCTGCTCGGCCGACTCACGGCCGGTCGCCGCTCGATCGCTTGCGTCTGCTTTCGCGCATTTTTGAGATTGATCATCAGCTGATTGCGTTGCCTATAGGGAGGGACTACAATTTGGGAGTTTTAGCTTACACAGACACGTTAATGTATCTCGTAATGCCCCCTCAAGCTCGACATAATAGAAAGCTCAATGTTTTTGCGAGTGACAGGCGCGCCTCACCTAAATATTCGGGCTTCTTGTACGGTGTAGACGCAGCTGCATGCATCGCCGAGCTTTTTTGCTTTGCGAAGTGTTGAGGAACGAAAGAAGGTTTCGCGTTATAAATTGGATCGATTCCGTGCCGTAAAACAATCTACAAAGGGGAATTCATACTCGCTGGCTTACGTTTTCACGCGAGACAGATTCAAATGCGGAAGTTTGTACTATCCAATACCGAAAAACAAATCGTACAAGGGGCGCTACAAGCCGGTTTTTTCCGCAGCGCCTCCTGGGCAAAAGTAGAGACCTATAAGGTTTTCAGAACACGTAGAGTGACATGCTTGCGTTTCTCGCTTGCAACGCCAATACGGCTAACAAACGATACACTCTGTAACGGAGATACAGTGATTGCATGTGCAGGCGACCCGGAGGGTGTTGATCATAGTTCCAGGTCATTTTCCACTCGTCTACGGGTAATTTTCAACGTGATGAACACTCCGTGTAACTTGTGTCATAAATATTGGATAAAATCCAATCTACCCGTTTCTTTCCTCTTTTCAAGTTAATATATGTTTTGATGTTTCAAGTCAAGTTCAAATCAGTGCGATTGAAACGTGTGCGATTTCGTCGCTTTTCTTCACGAGGCGCTCTCATGTCGACAGTCACCGCGGCCGTTCAGGCTTAAACAAGAACGGCCAGAATCAAAATACGGTCTGGGAAACGGGACGGGATCGTCGCTCGTAGTTTGTGCTTTAAGTGAAGTAAGGCAAAGCGAAAGCTCCGCTGCACCATTCATTGCCGATGAACGTGCTTAGTAGTGCAGCGACGATTATGATATGGTTCTAAAGCGAGCGAGGCAGGACACGCGCCATGTTCTTATTTTTCCCTTATAGGCGTCCCCTTGCGCAGCTAGTGCTGGGACGCGCACTAGAGTGCGAGATAGTCGCTGAATGAAGACTACACTGCAGCAGCCGACTAGCCTGAAACTCGGGCAGCATGCGCGCGCGACGATACGCTTTGGCGGGCTTGCAGTCTCAGTGCTGGTCAAGTAAAGAACGACGGCATAGCCTCCTACATACTGACAAAGCCTGGCAGATCTCAACCAGAAGCGGCCGCCGAAATGGAAAAAGTGGAGCGGCAGACAACGGATGAGAGGAGAGCCACGTGACTGGCGCCCCGCTGCGGCGTCTCGCAGCGGACCCGAAACACATAAAAGTGTGCTTCCCGGTCTTCGCCGCCGCATAAGCTGTGCGCTGATGTCCAGGTTCCCCGAGAAATGGCTCTTCGATGCTCTGTGCTACCAGATCCTCGGGCTTCAAATCTGCGAACGGACACTCTATGGCTCCGTCGTCAGACTGCCAGGCTTTGTGAGTACAGAAGAGGCTATGGCACGAGTGATTGCAAGCCCACCAAAAGAATACCTTGGTGTGCTCACTACGCTTGTTTGTTTGCCGGCGTCGGACGTTTTTGTTTCTCGCTCTATAGAGGGACTCTGGGGGACTCGAACGCTAACCCAAGACGTGGCTTGGGTTTGGCGCGTACGCAATGGTGAGCCCCTATTTCTTAGGGTCCCCATAACTTCAGGACCGGCCCAATTATACAACTCCCTAATGACAAGTTTTGGATGACGTCAGCGCGACTGGCGTGCACTTCGGTAGCGGACTACATTTGCGCCATTCGGAAGAACAGTGGATATAGCGGTAATGCGGCTTTGGTGCAGGAGCTTCTGTGAATTCTCAAGTTGTATCGGACTATATATGTCAGTATCTTCATTTTGTTTTGTCATATCTCTGGAAAGTATTCTTTCAGTGGCTAATTTTTACAAGCCTTCAAGCTGCGCGGACACTCTAAAAAGAAAAAAAAAACGAAACAAACCACAAATTATTTACTGAAAAGAATACTTTCCACCAGAGATATGACAAAACTAAATGAAGGTCGAGGATTTTCAAAGAAAAGCACAAAGGGAGGATTCGCGGCGCGCCCTCGAACATGAATTCTCATATTAAGCATCTTATGAAGCATATATATATATACATGAAGAATATATATGAACCATCTATGAACCATATAAGAGATGCCTTGATTGGTTGGTGATGGCCCAGTTGGTCCACTTGATTGGTGCGGTGACTGGTCCGATTGGTTCGGTGAACGCCTAGTTCCAGCCGCACTGTCAGCTTAGGGAGTGGACGAGTTTATTATCTGTCGTTTATAATTAAGTAGACACGCATTTATCGAAAAACAGCAAGAAGAGAGTAATAACGACCACGTTTCTCAATTTAAAGAAAGAGAGGAGCGGGATAGGTTGGCCCGTGAAAAAAACCGGCGTTTTTAATCCGAACGAGAACCAAAACAAAGAAAAAATAAAGAATCCCGAAACAGGGTTTATTCGGTGTTCTAGGAAGGAAGAGCCTGAGCGGGAAATTAGACAGGAGGGCGGAGGTTCGTGAAGGAGTGTTAAAGCAACTAATAAAGAGATAGTGATACCGATAGAGGAACAAAGACACAATTGAAGAGATAAGTCAGAAAGTAGAATAAAGTAAACAAGAAAGATATATAGGATAGAAAAGCAGAAACGTTGTCGTAGAGGATATGCATGAAATATCAGGAAGAGATAATTGAAGAGGCGATGAAAAATATAGAGGAATGAAAATGAAGTGCGCATAAAGGAGATAGAAAGCGAGAAATGCTGTCGCGGAGTATGTGCATAAAAGAGCAGGAAGCGATAACGAGATTCCGGAAATACAGGGTAAGAACGAACAGTCAAGTGGGATATATCTGAGACATGGAAGATAACCGAGGCGAAAGCGAAAGTGGAGAGATTGGAGGCAATTGCACGGGTTGTGATTCAAGAAGTCTTGATAAATCGTGACCTGTACTCCGTGAGAATTGCTACAAGGTGGTCTGGACTAAAATCCTTTTGGTTGTAGGAAACGTTACACGAACGACAGTAATATCTGAACGACGCGAGGGAAACTGGAACACAGGAACTCTCTGAAATATCAGAAGATTTAACCGAGGCACACGAAGTTTTTGATTAGTTCACTTTTGTGTGCCCATTCTTTTTTTTTCTGCATGTTTATATAGACAGTTTTTTTTCTGCGTGTCCTCTTTCTGTTTATTTTAACATTGTATGACGTTACTTATTATCGCTCTGAATGGAGAGCCCAGATATTCCTATATAAAAAAATCAATAGAAATATGTAGAAAAATATTTCTAAAGCGCCTATATCTTTCTAGCTTTAATTTTGCGTATACCTAATCAATTTTTTTACTACCTTTTGTATTAACATCAAAAAACTAAAAAAAAATATTACCGCGTTTAAATTTTTGGGAGCTCGTGTAAATAAAGCCTGTATGCCAATCAGAGAAAAATAATTTGTAAACACGTTCAAGTGGCACCACCCAGCCGGTCGCATTACGAGTATTCTAACAGTTCGGCTTCGATCGACAGCAGGAGCCATGACGTTGCTTAAAGATCGTAGCAATCTAAGACGATCTTGATATATAAACACAATCAGTGAGATGTACCAGAGTGCTATTTACCGACCGAAAGAAAAAAGGAAAAGCCAAAGACATAAAATCAAGTGAGGAAAACCCTTACAACGAAGTGAGGAAAGCCCAACAAGAAAACCCCCACAAAAAAAAAGTGCAGGATTTTTTTGATAAAGTTACGTGCCTGATAGGCTATAGATTTAATTTAGTTTTTTGTTTCCTACACTTCTACCACGAGATATTACTACACATAAAATATTTAAAAAGAAACACTGAAGAATTGCTTTAGGGAACACAAAGCCTATACTCTAGAAAGACATCAGCGGGCCCTCCGGTACTCTTACAATCACGTCATAACTGACTCACGCTGCTCACACCCGTCCTTACGCTCACCCCCACCACCCCTCTTCCTCAATATTGCAGCAAACTCTCTTTCGCTCGTCAAACTATCCCATTATGCGAATCGATGCACCGCCGTTGTTAATTCTCGACCCGTACGACAAACAGGCGAGGGGACGTACCTACACGAGAGACAGCGAACGAACGCGACCATACCACCACCAGCTAACCCGACGAAGAGAAAATTGTTTTTGTTTTTTTACTTTTATTTCTATGCGTGTGCTCGACCATACTCCGTTCACGCCTAAGCTGACACTGGGTTGGAAGCTCCGTGGTCGTTGGACCAATCATACGCCGATCTTTCGCCACGTGATCAGGCTCCTGCCCCGCTACCCTCGCTCAAAAGAGAGGCAGGTGATGAAAGGAAGGCGATTGATTGGTCCGGGCATTGGCGTAGCCTCCACTGCACTGTCAGATTGGGACTGAACGAAGTAGCATATATATACTAGGTTCGTCCCTAAGCTGACATTGCAGTGGAAGCAAGCTACATGTTCATTTGACCAGTCATACGTATATGTCTCACACCACGTGATCATGCCCCCTCCCCCAACCCCTGCCCACGTATGACGTCACATCCGTCGCCATTGTGGTGGTCCTTGCTTGTCGAGCGTTACCTCGTGCGGTGCACATTCGCTTCGCCGAATTCGTTGTCCTTGGCAAACACAACAAGTAGGAATGACCACTTGCACATTGCGAGGACGTCACGGGTTCGGGTGAGAAAAGGGAGGCGGTGTTGATTGGTCCGAAGAGCTGCGTGGCTTTCATCGCACTGTCCGCTTGGGGAGCGAACGGACGAGCGCAGACGAGTCTCTCTTCCTTGTGCAAACTGAAAAGTCTGCAGCCCCTTTCGCCCCGGAGCGCTCTGCCGAAATCTCTCGGACGGATGAACGGGCAGGCGGGCGGGCGGGCGGCAGGCCGACATGCGCCAGCAACTGGCAACGTCGGCGTATACCCGACGCTTGCAAGAGTGGAGTGGCGCACACACACGCGCAGCGGCGGCGGCGGCGTTTGTGGACACAGGGTTCCGTCCGTCCTGTGAGTCACGCTCGCAAACATCGCGAGCGAGCGAACCTCAACATCCACAGGGGACTCCGGGGGTGAGTTTCGAAGGGGAGGTTCGCTTTCCCCTTAATCGAAACAAGTGTCCGCGTTGGGTTCTTTTTTTCGCAATATCGTCCTTTTCATTCTGTGCGTTTCTCTTGCTCGCTTCTTCATCTGTCGCGCTCACTCCTCTCGCAATATACGACTCCCTTCTGCGCATCCTCTCTCACCGCTCTTTCGAGCAGCCCCTTCCCCATTTCCCTTTCTTTTTCTGCCTACCGTTTCCTTCCTCTTCACTGAAAAATGTGTTATATTAATAAACTGTTCCTACTCGCGAAGAAAAGAAAAATGCTGTGTGTGCACGTTTATAAATCCTAGAACTTAGTCTGTCTCAATGGGCTTCTTGTCTCCCAGCTGTAGATGAGAAATTTAGCCAGTACAGTACAACCGCTAGCCTGGGTCTTTAACGTGCATCACGCAGTAGTGATACACGACAGCACGCCGCTCATCCAGATCGAAACGGGCAGGGGTGGGGATTGAACCCAGGATCCCTGGGTTCTGCAGCACGAGGTGTCGCTCCACATGCTCCAAGCTGGTGTGCGCTCACATCCAGACGCCGACGCTCCTATGCGAAGTGCAAGTTCGTCTGCTTCTTCCACGGGGGTTGCGATGATCTCAGAACGCCAAACTCTGATTGGCTGATTGAAAAAATAAATAGGGGGTAGACGTCAAGGCACCTAACATTGAGGTCTACCCACTATCCTCTCAATCACAGCCAATCAGAGCTCGGCGCCGTTCTGACGTCACCACAGCTCGTGCGCAAGAAGCATACGACTTGCTGTCCGCATAGAGCAGTTGTCTCAAACTCATTTAAGTATGGGGTTCATGTAGCCCACACCGGTAAAGCCGAGGGCCAGTGTAAAACGGGAAAGGGGGGGAGGGCCATAGATTTTAAAGAGAAGATAACTCGTGCTCTTTGCTTTTGTAAACTCACAGTTTTGCCAGTGACATCTTTAGATTTGATTTTCCTACATGACTACTTTAGGCCCTGAACTGACGTGATCACAAGAATTAAAATGACACCACCCAGCCAACGTTTTGGCATTTAGAAATCAACAAGAGAGCATAGTACATTGTCGGTCCCATTGCTCAATTCATTGAGGAATTAACCAAGCTCAATATGTCTTTAAAAGACAATCAGTTAGTTTGGCAGTTCTTGCTTACGTGACAATTTGTATTACACCACACTGAAAAAATCTTGACTTTTAATAATGATCTTTTTCTTTTTTTGAAGCGATAATTTGCAATTTGTAGCTTTATCTTTGGCAGTTGCTCCTGCTGATTGGGAGTTCTCGCAGCCAAGATGCATCTGAAAATTATTGTACATTACAAAAAGCTGGGAAGCAAAAAAAAATATAAAAGAAAAGAGGAACTAAACAAATGGCGACTGAATACAGGTAAGTGAAAACTGTGTAAATACGTTAAAAGACCAGAGCAACTTTTCGAGCGAAAATGAATCGGCGAGATGAAATCACTATGGCGCATGCCACTCCGAGCGCTGGAGACATGAGAACCGGGTCTCGCAGCCGGTCGTCTGCGAGCTGCGTCACGGAGCAAGTCGCTGGCCGCGTGTTTTGAGAGCGCTGGGTATAGACCTCTGTCCGGAAGTGCTCTTTGTAGCCTCGACCGCAAGGAGCAAAAGCGAACAATAATCTCGAACCCAAGCTCGCGCGGAGGGGGGCTGCGCCGCTCCGCACAACTGCTTCCCGTCGTAGGCTTCTTGGCTGGTGCGCCGACCGCCGTTTCGCCGGCATCGGTCCTGTTTACCGCGGTATGTAAGTATAGTGCCCGTAATGTGTGAGCCGTTTGTCCATACGCCACTTTGCTGCTGTTAGTTTCCATCTAGCCGAGCCAGAAAACATCTCGCGACGAGTTGACCGCGCCGCGTTAATGAAGAAAAGCAAACATGGCGACGGTTTGTACGATTGCTTTGGTGGCTCGGTGTTACGTGTCTTCAACGTCCTCGTGAGAAGATTTCCTGCCCTTCGAAGCACCACGAGTGCAAGCACCACGAGTGGCACGAAATATATGCGTCGTCTCAACTACAAATAAGCAGGCCTTTACGAGCAATGACGATGCCGAGCAGGCGCTCGGCACCGTTGTGACGTCAGATGTTCTACAGCGCCGAGGTATTTTCATTTATCATTTGGAATGGCTTCAAGAGTGGGAAATAATCTATTTCGCGGATTGTTCCGCCGAGGCGAGTGCCCTCCGTTGCGGTCAGAGCAAAGTCTCCCGTAAGTTGAGGGGGGTCCCTACAAGAAGGTAGAGGGGGGGGGGTGCTGATTCTGACCACGCTATATCTTCTTCATCAAATTGCTAGTCCCCAAATGTCACATCCCTGAAAACAAATATTTTATTGCAAGATATGATTTTGACTTCAGTAATGCTGAATCTGTGGAGAAGGGTATCAGACCATCCGTTAAAATCCCTGGGGTCCGAGACCCCCTGAGACCCCAGACTTTAGCCTGGTTGCAGTGCCGTTGTCGCTGCAAAGTACAGAGAAAACCGGGTGGCGATGGCGGCGGTGCTCTTTGATCGCTTTGATCTTGCGCCGTCGGGTTCATGAAAGTCGGAGTAAACGTACGTACGTGCGTCTGCTGGATCGGTGTTTTGGACTGCCTCGAAACTCTTTCTCACGCGCATTTTTCCTTGTGAGCTTAGTAGCTCATTACACCTCGTCGTCGACTGCGCTCATTTGACTATGACGCACGAGCCTGCATGATGTGAATTTCACAGCCTATGATCTTTGGTGTGCTGTAACGAGGCTAATAAAATATCACCGCGACTCCTGAACAAACGAGTCGATTTCGTCTGTTATAATAACTGATCGCCTGTCACAATATTAATCAGTAGCGTTCCTACGACTCCGCCCCACAGGCACCCTGCTTCGTTGCCGATAGTTTGGTGTCTCCTGGTACCTCGTAGAGTCCAGCTCCACTTCAAGTAAGTACCATACTTTAGAACTGGCAATTAATAGTTTCGAACCCAGACGCTCGCAGCGTGTGTGTGGGGGATAGGCGATAGATCCGCCGTCCCAGTACTAGCACGTTGCCGAGCGTCGGTCTTGTTTACCGCCGTGTAATGTATCAGGCGATTCGTCCGGACGGCACTGTGCCGTTGTTGGTTGTACGAACAACCAGGGAAACGCGGGTTCTTTTGGACTCACTTATGCCCGTCACGCAATTGTTCTAAGAAGCGAGTGCGGATGCGACGTCTACGGCTTCCACAGAGTTCTGTCCCATGCAAGCTTCTCAGCGGGAATGGACAGCATAAGGAGCATCACTCTCCGAGCAAGAACTCAGAGTGATGCCAGTGTACCAACAATTTTTTTCTATGCGGCCGTTTGGCGTGCGTGATGGATACAACAGAGGTGGTCACTTCTCCGTGATCAGTCGGCAGGTCGTTTACGTCGTGTACGTACGCTACGCTGCGAATGGTACCTTCGTTTCGGTTTCCGGTCTCTGCTCCCTTATTTCGGCTCGGCAGCTGCGCTGCCAAAGAAGGCAAGTGGATCGCGAAAATCGGTCTCCAACGTGCCACGAATGTAATCGTCGTACACAGAATCCAACAATCAAGCATTTGAAAGCTACAAGAAAGCGGTAGCGAAATATTTACTTCGCAATGAACCCGCACTGAAACGCAGATGTCAAGGGTCAGCAGATACCGAACATCTCGACAAGACAAGGTTTTCCCTTGTTTTCTTAGATGTTCTCGGTATCTGCTGACCCTTGACATCCGCGTTTCAGTGCGGGTTCATTGCGAAGTAAATATTTCGCTACCGCTTTCTTGTAGCTTTCAAATGCTTGATTGTTGGATTCTTGTGTACGACGTTACATTCGTGGCACGTTTGAGACCGATTTTCGCGATCCACTTGCCTTTCTTTGGCAGCGCAGCTCTGCCGAGCCGAAATAAGGGAGCGAAACCGAAACCGAAACGAAGGTACCATTCGTAGCTAGCGTACGTACACGACGTAAACGACCTGCCGACTGATCACGGAGAAGTGACCACCTCTGTTGTATCCATCACGCACGCCAAACGTACGCATAGAAAAAAATTGTTGGTACACTGGCACTCACTCTTGAGTTCTTGCTCGGAGTGAAGTTTTTCTTCCGAGTGCGGCTGTCCATTCTTGCCGAGAGAAGCTGCATGGGACGGAAACTTGTGGAAGCCGTAGACGTCGCATCCGCACTCGCTTCTTAGGCAATTGCGTGACGGGCAGTGGGTGTCTAAAAGAACCCCGCGTTTCCTCTGGTTGTTCGTACAACCAACAACGGCACAGTGCCGTCCGGACGAATTGCTCTGATACATTACACGGCGGTAAACAAGACCGACGCTGGCAACGTGCTAGTACTGGGACCGGTCGCGATCTATCGCCATCCCCCACACCACACGCTGCGAGCGTCTGGGTTCGAAACTATTAATTGCCAGTTCTAAAGGATGGTACTTACTTGAAGTGGGAGCTGGAATTCTACGAGGTACCAGGAGACACTTAAACTATCGGGCAACGAAGCAGGGTGCCTGTGGGGGCGGAGTCTAGGAACGCTACTGATTAATATTGTGACAGGCGATCAGTTATTATAACAGACGAAACTTCGACTCGTTTGTTCAGAAGTCGCGGTGATATTTTATTAGCCCTCGTTACAGCACACCAAAGATCATAGGCTGTGAAATTCACATCATGCAGGCTCGTGCGTCATAGTCAAATGAGCGCAGTCGACGACGAGGTGTAATGAGCTACTAAGCTTCACAAGGAAAATGCGCGTGAGAAAGAGTTTCGAGGCAGTCCAAAACACCGATCCAGCAGACGCACGTACGTACGTTTACTCCGGACTTCATGAACCCGACGGCGCAAGATCAAAGCGATCAAAGAGCACCGCCGCCATCGCCACCCGGTTTTCTCTGCACTTTGCGCGACAACGGCACTGCAACGGAGGGCACTCGCCTCGGCGTGAACAATCCGCGAAATAGATTATTTCCCACTCTTGAAGCCATTCCAAATGATAAATGAAAATACCTCGGCGCTGTAGAACATCTGACGGCACAACGGTGCCGAGCGCCTGCTCGGCATCGTCATTGCTCGTAAAGGCCTGCTTATTTGTAGTTGAGACGACGCAGATATTTCGTGCCACTCGTGGTGCTTGCACTCGTGGTGCTTCGAAGGGCAGGGAAATCTTCTCACGAGGACGTTGAAGACACGTAACACCGGAGCCACCAAAGCAATCGTACAAACCGTCGCCATGTTTGCTTTTTCTTCGTCACTCGCGGCGCGGTCAACTCGTCGCGAGATGTTTTCTGGCTCGGCTAGATGGAAACCAACAGCAGCAAAGTGGCGTATGGACAAACGGCTCACACATTACGGGCACTATACTTACATACCGCGGTAAACAGGACCGATGCCGGCGAAACGGCAGTCGGCACACCAGCAAAGAAGCCTACGACAGGAAGCAGTTGTGCGGGCCAACGCAGCCCCCCTCCGCGCGAGCGTTGGGTTCGAGATTATTGTTCGCTTTTGCTCCTTGCGGTCGAGGCTAAAAAGAGCACTTCCGGACAAAGGTCTATA
>JAZHYW010038398.1:0-62500 GCA_037355805.1 Ixodes ricinus
GTGTCAGCGGCAAACACCGGATGGATGGATGGATGGATGTTAATGGCTATATCCTTCGTAACGGGTGGTAACTTGCGCCACCTAGCCTAAGTCTAAAAAGACAAACATTTGTGCCATTTGTATGATGTACGATGTACGATTTCGGGATATGCCTGCAAACAGTATTTTCTTCTATCTTCTTATTTTTTCAAGAGACGGTTTGCAGTATTTATGGAAAGAGCCTACGCCGTTGCTTGACTCTATCTCCATCCAGTAAGCGCAACAAGCTAACAGAACAAAGCTTCCCGTCGTCGGCCTGGTAGGACGCGATTACGAAGTGGGCTGACATACGTTGTTTTTTTGGTATTTGTTTCCTCTTCAACAGAGTTTTTGCCGTGCGTCGGCGGGATATGCACCCGCGGCCAGTGTTGGCGTGTATACTTCCCTCACGCCCGCATTGTGGAGTGCGCGGCGGCGCGGCTGTTATCGGACGTCCGCGGTGACCAGTCGCCGGCCATTGAAAAGAGGGAACGCCGCGGCGTCGCTGCACAGGCTTATCGTCGTCCGCGGGGTTGTCCCCATGAAAGAACCCAAACTTTCCCATCTCTTTGCGCAACTTTTATTTTTTTAGGCGTAGGATATATAGTTTTAGATGTCACACTGCTTAGACACAATTCCAAAAGACGGTCTGGAGACATCCTTTAGGAGTGTTTCTTCCTACTCACATCTGTCGTACAGATACTGATCTTTAAACGCATACGAAGCGCACAAATGTATAAGGCAAACAGGTTTCGAGTATTATGCCCGAGGCGTGTCCGCAGAAATTTCTGTCATCAGTGTCTGCACTCTAAAAAAAAAAAAAAGGGTGTCGTCTTATACCCTTGTGTCCCATATAATGCACCCTAAAGATTTAGTTTGACGTAGAGCGCACTGACTTCGAACAGACGGTCCAACTTTTAGGAGGGTCTTGATAACGGCGAGATATACTCTATCAAACAACTAAAGTACGCTATCAAAGACTACAGAAAAGAAAAAACACTGAGGTTTTGGAGTAAAGCCAAGAAAACCACGATTACTTTTTTTTAGTTAGTAACATCGTATATTAGCCATTTTAATAAGGTGTACCACGCGGCTATCAAACCGCTTGTGAAAGTTGGTAATTTGGGGTCGACGTCAGCGCGATAACCGTCGAACTGAAATTTTGGGGTGCCTTATATGGGCCAATGGACATAAAGAATACACTCTTTTTTTTTTTTTAGTGTGTGAAGAACATTTTTTCTTTGTATGAGGAATGTGCTCGTTCCGTTCTATCAAGCGCTGACATGAACCATCCCCCCCCCCCCCAAATGAGCTCTACAATGTGAGAATCAATGGGTAGGCTTGAACGCACTCTCAGAATCTTTTTTTTTGTGTGTGTGTGTGTGTGTGTGTGTGGGGGGGGGGGGGGCAGGTATATACTCCGTTCTGCGTAAGTCCGACTGCAGCCAATACTATACGGTCCGATGCAGACCATCAAGCCGCGCCCAAGAGTGTATATCCTCATGTCGCTCGTCGCCTTTTCGCGCATTTTCGCTGTCGCCGGTTTAATTGGTCAGGCACGGTGATCCGCTGCATGGCGATGAGTTCAGGGAGGAAACGTGGCACGCGATTTTCAAACCAAGGAAATATTGGTGACTCGTTTGCTGACCGCCTTTGCGTGATGTGTAGCAGTGCGGAGCTGCGCGAACACATGTGACGAGGTGATCCGACGTCCGATCAGACAATAGACGGTGAGGCGAGGGTCGTCTACGAAACCCTCGCCCCCGTCATTCCGCAGTTCGCACGTCGATCGACGGTTTCGTCTATGTTTCGCCACGCTTTACACGGATGAAATTTCCGTCGTACGTCTTGCCCATTCTAACCACGCGGATCACAGAAAGTATTGGAACTCCGTGGATAGTGTCAAGTCTCCTCTCCAATATTCGTTTTTTTTCTTTTCTGGCTCAAGTAGTTGAAGCGGTGAACCTACCTATAGCCCAACTATTTCGGTACTGGTTCTACGTCTATTACTGCCACTAACGTTTACTGATGCCACCATAACTCGTCTGAAACTGCCGAGGGGCAGAGTCATTTATGTCTAGAGCCATAAAAACAACCGAAGGAAACACTTTCTACGTGTCGACCATGGACGGGCTCAGCAGGTCACAGGGACATCTGACCTCGTTGAAAAGAATCATCGCCGCGTTCCGATTTCGCCGGACCACGCGGACGGTTCAATCCGAAGCTTTTTTTTTTCTTCGCGCCTTTCGAGGGATTTTATTGGATTAATTTGGTCCGAGGAAAAAAGACCGTCGCGGTAGCCCACTCTGACGGCGAGTCCCGACGGAATATCGAAGCCGCGTTTCTTGGACCCCACGGACTCTTGGCACTACCAATCTCAAATACCTTGCGTTCCCGACGCGCGCGTTTTATCTCGCGGGCGAAAGACGAGTCGCCAAAATAGCTTTCCGTCCAGGGTGTCCCACGAGTCTTCCCGAAGCAGCATCAATTTCAGCCAAAAGCTCGACCACCGCCAGGAAAAGGAACCATGTTTCACCTTGCGGTGGACCCTAGGGGACGCTACAAACCGCCCCAGCCAATCCAGCACTGCAAACAGGTCACGTGACCAGGCTTCCTGCGCATATCTGGGCACTTCCAAGTGGTCACCCGACGCTTACACGGCATTGCAATAGCTATAAGATGCTTTGTAGCCTACTGCTGCGATCTATCGTGAGTCGAAAGGGAGGATTTCTCCACTTCGCTTCAAGATGGAGCAAGCGCGGACTCACCATGCCGCTCGACAAAACCAGCGTCCGCGCTTCATTTCCGACACTTCGTTGGCTTACTCGACTGACAATCGAAAGTCACCAGACGTGGATCACGACAGCTGATTGGTCCGTTTGGCCGACTGACCCGGTGACGTGGGCGCGGTCGTGATCCCTGATTGGCTGGACGGGCTTGCTGCCCTTGGCCTCGGTCCAGCTTCAGGTGGAAAGCAAGTGTGGAAATCGGAGAGCTAGATGTGCACATAGCCGCCGCCTTGGCTTCTTGTTCTTATTTTTGTTTATTGTTCCCGGCCGCTACGGTTATGCGGCCTCCGTTTTATATAAGCTGCGTGACAATGCCGAAGCATTCCGAGCGCGACTTTGTCGACGGAGCAATTTCATCCGACGCGTGTAGCACCGCTATACTTGATAGACGCACCGAAACGACCCGATTACGTTTTTTTTCTTCATCCTTTTCTGCTTTCTTTCGGGGCATCGCAGCTCTTGGGTAACTGTAGATGTACATACAAGCAGTCAGCTACCGCCATGACCGTATATAGCCATCTCCTGACTAAAAACAAAACCATAAAAAAACGAGAAAAAAAAATACGAACCAAAAACTAAGAACAGAGCTACGCCGGCCGGTCAACGGAACTATTTTCACCGGATGAAACTATAGTCGTTTGAAAGGTGCGAGGAAGGAGGTTGCGGCATCCGGCGTCGGTACGTCCACTAACGCCAATTTGCAGAGATATAAAAGAGAGTATCGAAGCGCCGACATTCCTTCTGCTTCAATACCACGAACTCACTATATGAGTGGAAAGTGGGATGCGAACAGTTGTTCGGCTATGGCGGTCTATACTTCGTTTCACTCTGAGTCTAGACGCAGCCGAGGCTGCGAGCTGATGGGAACAATCGGATTGCACTATAAACGCACTGTCGTGGTATTCGCCCTGCTCATGTACGTGTTCTATCGTCGCTGAACCAAACAATCATAAACAGAAAAGGCCTAGTGACTTGCGCTTTTGAAGCCGCTTGATTGGTTTCATTACGTCGTAGCGTCTGGACTTCAGCCGAAACAATGTATAGAAAGAGGAGGTGTGACGATCGCTCGTCTTGCCCAACGAAAGAGAGTTATTCCGCAATTCGGCTTACGGAGCCGAGTTAACATCTGTATCGACCAACACACCGTTTACAAACATGCCCGCGCCGTGTTTGCCCACAGGGGCGTGGGCAGTGCGCGCGCCCAGAAACCAGATTCGCCCGAGATGATGCATCTGCGCATGCACGGTGGCGACAGCAGCGCCACCTCTGTGGCGTGACGTCAGAGTTGAGTTGGTCTATGGAGAGCCTATAGACGTTTGCAAGCAAGTACGGTTTCTGGGCGCCGCCATTTTGGTGCTGGTATGGGTAGACAGTCCGACAGTCAGGTATTGCTGAGGCGTACTCATGGTTTCCGGACTGGCGCCCAAACAAAGCGTTTTCTATCCACGGTGGCCAGACTAGCTGTCGAAGCGCGGCTGCTTGAGAGCGTCTATCAATTTAAGGACGGGAGCAGGGTGTAAGATAGACACGTGGGGAAACGAGAGCCAAATGAGCGACCGGATTGTGTCCCCCTCGGTTTTTTTTTTTTCTGTGGCGCCACCTATGTGGAGCACCGCGAACTCTCACTTCGGATAGGCGACCGGTGGCGACCGGCTAAACTGACGGAGATTTTTTCTTCTCGCCGCAGCGCCATCTGTCACAAATCGGGGGTACCCGCCAGCAGACGAGTACACAATCCGGTCACGGCGCTGCGGTAGGCCTCTATGGGCCGTTTCCCCACCTGTCTATCTTACACCCTAGACGGGAGCAACCCAAACCACGGAAAGCGTTTGCAATATAATTTCCAACACCTCTTGCACAGATTGGGTGCTCGGGCGCATGCGCGCGTTGCCGCGTGACGAGGAGGAGAGCGGGCGGAGAGGCTGAGCGAACGCTTTCAGACGATTGACGGATTCGTCTGCTCCGTCACACCTTGCATTGCAAATAGATTACTCGTTACCGAAAACAAGTAATTAGGTAGAAGTAACTCGTTACTAGGAACGCGTTACGTACGTGTCTGCTCTATGCGGAGGGCAAGTTCGTCTGCTTCTTGCGCAGGGGATTGCGGTGACGTCAGAACGCCGAGCTCTGATTGGCTCGAGTGGAAGGTTAGTGGGTCGCCGCGTCGTCTGCTGCTTTGCAACGTCGCCTGCTATTCATCAGCTGTCTTACCTTTACGAGCGAGCTCGACTTCGCCTTTCAGAGACGACAGACGAAATAACTCGAGTGGTACGATGTGTTTTGTCTAACAACTAGCAGACACGCATCAAGGAGCGAAGTCAAAGGACTCACAAGTGAAGTGGCCGACGCGCCGAGGTTTTTTCCTAACAACCGAGAACGAGGGTGGTTAGCGTCCGCAAGTTCCCTCCTTTCGTGTGCGGCGTCGAGCGTATCGCGGAAGTTATGTCGCAGGCTCGTTGACACCAAGAAGTAATTATTGTGTTTATTTTTGGCGAAATTTTATGGAAACGTTTTTTGTATGCCCTATTATTTAAACAGACGAACTCTTGCTCGGGGTTAATCCGATGGACTTCAATTAGCCCTCTGTATTTGCTCAAGTGACTTATTTCTAAGCTTACGGTTTTGATAGGCAGGGATAAAAGCACGCTGCTTCCTTCAGTGTAACGCGCGTGCGGCCCCGGACATCTAAGGGCATCAGAGACCTGTTACTGCTCTGTTTCGTGCGGCTATGAGCCACTTGTCCCTCTATGCAGAGAGCAGAGAACCACGCACCAATTTAATAGGCAAGAGTCTCGTTCGTTATCGGAATTAACCAGACAAATCGCTCCACCTACTAAGAACGGACATGCACTACCATCCACCGAACCAAGAAAGAGCTCTCAATCTGTCAATCCTCCCAGAAATATAAAATGCGACGCAGCGTCGTGAATGCGTCCACCTCATCCGAAGACGCAGCACGTTTTCATTTCCCCTGGTAACACTGCCCCTTGGACAGCGCCTGATCTCGTGGCCTGATCTGAGCCGACCTCTAAATCACTCAGGACAAAAACAAAACCTTCTTTTCTTTCTTTTTCTTTTTTAACCAGCAATTACGCGAAGGATTCACGGCTACAGCCACAGCTGCTACAGCACGTTCGCTATTGCCGACGCCGAGATGTTTACATCCGGGACCCCCCATCCACCGAGGAGGCGGAGCTTAGTATAACCTCCTCTCCCGCCTTCACACCTTTCCCATGCGCAGGAGACCGAAATGCGCCCCACTTGCAAGGCGCATAGCCCTGGCACTCACGTTCGCACATTCTTACCCGTTTAGCAGAAGTAAAAAGTGGCGCTGCGGTCGACTTTCACGTGGCACTTTGCTTTGTAGGCTGAATCACTAACCGCTGTTGTGGATTAACAGACTTGCCAAGGAGTGTCAAATATCTGCAGGTAACCGCTGTAAAGTTCCTCGAAAACGCGAGCATAAATATTACTCTCTTCTCATGCAATTGTCTTTTTTTTTTTTCTAACTGAAGATTTTTGATAGAGTTCCATTCGAAATGCATGTTCTCTTTTTGTTTGTTTCTTTAAAGTCGCAAAAATTTATAGTCGCATGACTTTCCCATTTTGTTTTCTTCCGTGTTTTCTCGGCGAATACAGCGTCCTGTTCGCAATGCGTGTTCGGTAGTTTAGCGCAGGAAATTGTCTTACTTGCTCCGCTCTTTGTTAAGGCACCGTGAAAGAAAAAAAAAAAAAAAATCTACGTTCGGTGAGCGTTTTTTTTTTTCGACTATAATTCTTATAACAATTGCCTGTCGTTTTCTTTTTCTCTCTCTCTCTCTGTTTCTTACTCTTCTTTTTTGTGTGTTTCAGAGCTGATAAGCTTTTAAAGGCACGAACTACAACCTGCAAATTACAGCACCGGCTTCAAACGCAAGAAAAATAAAAAATAAAAAAAGAAATATCAAGAAACTGTTTCCGCATGACGGTGTCTGGAGTTCCACTGTGTTGAGTCCGCAGGATGCTGTGCAGAACTTGGAAAATATTGTGACGATACGTGTAGGGTATACATAAACATGCGGGAAAAAAATAACTTGGACACAAAAACACAATACGTTTTTCTTATCGGCGAAACTCGTTGTTTCAGGAATGGGCCTTGCTCATAGTGAATGGTGAGGTCGCGATAAGGACGTATTTTTCTTATTCTGTTCCAAAGAGTTTTCGGTGCAAAAGGCGATAAACTCTCTCCGCCCTTGGACTTCTTTTTCTGCACGCTGGACAGAGGAACAGAACATAAAGTACATTTATTAACATTGTGCCCTTGAGTTACTTTTTTTTTTTTTACGAATGCTGACTTTAAATTTTATTTGGACTTTACTCGAGTGGATTTGTGGAAGGTTTTGTTGAGATTTTGCGGTTAGAAATAACAGTGTATACAGTCTGGCGAGCTGATCAGTTTTCAACATTGCGAAAACCAAACATTTGTGTCTGTTGTACATTTTTTTTCTGTCCCCGCGGTCTTGGCGAACACATTGACAACATACCCAAACATATGTGCAAACCGCAAGTAGGTTTGCGTGTGTGTGTGGGTTGCAAGGCATCGCAACCCCTTGCAATCCCCCCCCCCCTTGGGGGGCATCGCAACTTGGGGGCATCGCAAGTATTTTCGATGCCCCCCAAGTTTGTCTGCTTCTTGCACAAAAGTTGCAATGCCCCCCCCCCTGTTCAAGGGGGAAGGCCTTGAACAGGGGGGGGGGCATTGCAACTTTTGTGCAAGAGGCAGACGAACTGGGGGGCATCGCAAGCAATTGCGATGCTCCTCAAGTTCGTCTGCTTCTCACAAAAGTTGCAATCCCCCCCCCCTGTTCAAGGGGGGGCTTGAACAGGGGGGGGGGGCATTGCAACTTTTGTGCAAGAGGCAGACGAACTTGCTCCCCGCATAGGCGACGCCCGGCGTTTCTTGACAGGCGGATCGATTCGTCCATGCTTTGTTTGTGTACTGAATGCACCTTTTTTTCCAGTAAGCTTCTGCGCGTGCGAACACCCCTTCCCCTGGCCTGGCTTCCTGCTGTCGCCATTTTCGAAGGACAAAGTTTCCGGTCGGCCAACGTATTCAACGACTATCTTTGCGCGTATTTCGTCTGTTTTGGCCATTCTTGTTTTGAGTACAGGCGAGTATATGGGGTATACAAAGGCAACGAAGATTAATACAACGGCAGGACGCAAGTGCATTCTGGCGAGCGGAGGCGAGTTGCGCTGCCTTTTATTTGTGGCTCGAAGACAACTCCGCAGACGGCCCTCGCTACTGGAAAGGAGCGGTCCGTTGACCGTTCTTTCTAGTATCCCTCCGCGCCCTCGGCAGAGTTGCTGGTTGTCGAACGTGTTTGCAATTGATTCTCGAAAGAAGTACTCTTGCTGGTATTTCGAAACTATGACACTCTTTAGGAAAGTAAGATTAGCCTGTCGTACTTCACTGCGTTAAATTGAAACAAAAATCCGACCATTTATAATAAATAGAGAGAAGAGAAAGATAGAAAACTGAGTTCGTACGTTAGAAACAGAGGTGTTAAGGGGTAACTCAAGTGGATTTTGAGATCGTCTGTTTATGGTGATAAGTTAATCTACGGATTCTGAGCATCCTAAAAAAGACACAACGCAATTCCACTCATGGGCGGGCGATGTTTAAATTAAAAATCTAATCAAAGATCGTAACACGCCCCTTTTGTACTTTAGAGCACACACTAAGGGGCGCCGTCGGACGGTGTTTTCAAACAATAATTGCTGTATTACGTCTCCTACGCCAAAACATTAGACGCATTTGTTAATATATAATGCACAACGTGCCTAAAAAGAGCAATAATAGTAACGTTCGGAATATTCAAGCAATTAGCTATTTTAATATGTCAAATTTTATGGAGGTGGAGGGTACCCGAAGTTTGCCCCCCCCCCTTCTTTCCCTTTCCAAGAGTAAATAGTGTCCGTGTTTTTCAATTGCTGTCACTTTACTAGGGCGTCTTGCCATCTAGAACTGGTAATTTTTATTGACTAAATCCCATCATACCATTTGCCATCAAAAACAAGCTTGTACAAAAAGCACTTGAGTTGCCCTTCAAACTTAACTTCTCTTCCGCTCCGATATTCTGTATTGAGGTTAAGTGATAGAGATGGAGTGCAAAATATTAATGTGGATGAGTATGGTAAGTGAATGACGCCAAACGTCGCCATAGCATTGATTTAAAAATTATAAATATCATGCCAGTCGTGTACTCTGTAAGCACATTACCAAGGCCCTAATGACCTCCTAAGATTGGTCAATTGTGTTCGCAATCACCAATCACTTTAAATAATCTACGCGAGCAAGATTCCGTTTTTAATATTGGCTGTCGCAGTGCTTATTATTATTATTAATTTTTTTTTTTCGTGCATCGTGTGTTCTACGCTATTTCTTGATGTACAACTAGCCATTCATTTATTGATGTAACGTCCCTTAAACTTCGCAACTGTCACAATCCGCTTAGGTTCTTTCCCCCTTTTTTATGTTTATAAAGAACTTCCGCCGTGTATACACTGCCCACGTCGTAGACAGTGCAAAACCGCCCCCGGTTGTCTTGGCAATTCAGATGGTGTGGGAAAGGTCAGATGCATGCTTCCAGAGCGTTTAATCTAAAATGATTGTAGTTCGCACTCGTTTGGCATTTCTGCCACACTGATCCCTAACTGATTAACAAGTGCAATCTCGCCATATCTAAAATGAAGAATAGACGTTTAAACGATACTTGAAGTTGAATTTGTAGTACCACTCGCTGCCTCATCTCTAGTGAAACCCCAGTGACGTTTTACGCTGAAAGGCCATCATAAGACCTCCTTCATACCTGTCATCTAAGAACCAAGAGGGTGTTAGGAGAAAGCTCATATATCATAAATGAGCTTTCTATTATCGCACCTTGGCCAGTCAGATAACGACATTAACCGTTAAGAACGCCCGAGAACGAATCAAGAGGCAAGAAGCGTGAACCTGATACGCCACTCTCCGCGTTCCTTAAAGGCCGACGACCAGACCCGAGATTCTGCAAGGCAGAATATCCTCCTCACCGTGGGGGAGGAGGAAACAGGCAACGGCGGACAGGGTATAGAAGGGTGAGAGGAGGAGGCGAAAAAAAGGGGAAAGCGCGAACTGGTCATCGGTCTTTAAGGTGTCAGCGACGACTATTACTGACACCTTAAGCAGCAGCCACACTGCATCCATAAAAACATCATACAAAGGACGCGGTGTTCCCAGACATGACAACATAATTATCCGCGAACACGCCTAAAGCACGTTCGAAGCACGCTTTAGTCATGCTTGAACATGCTTGAACATGTCTTCAGAGAGTGTTTTGTGCGACCAGTGTGACAAGGACCGTCGTAGAAGGAAGAAGCACGCCTCGGACCATAACCTCCTATACACTGACAAGGCCTGGCAGATCGCCACGAGAAGCGGCCGCCGAAATGGAAACGGTGGAGCGGCAGACAACGGATGAGAAGAGAGCCACGTGACTGGCGCCCAGCTGCGGCGAGACGCCGAAACACACTAGTTCGCTAGCGAACTATAGTGTGTTTCGGGTCCTCGCCGCTGCAAAAGCTGTACGCTGGCGTCCAGGTTCCCCGAGAAATGCTCTGTGCTACCAGATCCTCGCGCTCCAAATCTGTAACCGGGGACTCATGGCTCCGTCGTCGAACTGCCAGGCTTTGTGAGTATAGAGGAGGCTAAGCTCGCACAGTGTCCGCTGGCTGTCTTTTGTATGATGTATTAGCAGGGTGACCCGCGGCTCTAGGTAACCCAGGGCATTTGTAGACGCTAACATCGCTCCGAAGCCCACTGAGAATGCGTCAGTCGTTGATGACAACGCTGAAGAAGGAATCACCAAGCAAGAAGCGGGAAGATAACCATGCCCTGCGTTGTCCACTTTTCTGGCGCTCGTTATCCAAACGAAAGATGCCAAGTCACGTGACTGTGGACTGGGCATCACCCAAGCGAAAGATGCCGAGTCACGTGACATGTGGATATGGTATCACCCAAGCGAAAGATGCCGAGTCACGTTGTTGTGGACTCTGCACACGAGGCGTCGGATTTTCCGCGGAAGAAAGCACCTGCACGTGCTCATCAACGCGTTCCACAGCCCAGTAGACGAAACGGCAGTGAACGGACTGTTATTAATGCACTTCGTTTCAACATGAGTCCGGACGCAGCAGACGCTATAGGGGACCAATCACATGACGTCAAAAGCGCACCCTCGTGATGTCCGTCATGTTTCCGTGCATGCTCTTTCATCGCTGAACCAATCAGAAAGAGAGAAAAGGCCTATAGTGGCTTGCGCTTTTGACGCAGCTTGATTGGTCTCAGTACCTCGGCGTCAGCTGCGCCTGGTACTTAAGCTGAAACGAAGTATAGAATGGTCTATAGAGCACGACACCGACTCGACCTCCTGTCCATTCAAAGCCGTTGGGCCGAGCATGTCTCGGTCGTTGCGGCCTCGGGCCCAACAACCCCGCGCCTTTCTAATCTGGGGGATTAATCTGCGAAACCCACGACCTGTCGGTCGTGTCTCCGGCGTTTTAATGCGCACGCGCGAAGAAACGGGTGTGGCGCCTTATTGGCTCGAGCGGAAAGGCCGCCGCCGGGAGTGTCAAGTGATGAACGGCCGTCGAAAGGACGACTTGTCTTAAAAGGCCGAGGGCGCCGCCTCTAAAAACGTGTTTACAGCGACTCGAAACGCTCACAAATTTATCGCGGACGACTTAACGACGTGTCGCTTTAGGGGTGCGTCGCTGCTCGTGCTAATGATGTTGGAATTTGTTCGCGGGTTTTTGGCGGCGGTCGATTGGGTAACCGCTGGACGCCGCTCGCACCGCGCTCTTCTTCTGGAACTATACTTTCTCTGACACTACGATGGACCGTACCCGAAGCTACGATCCATCCCAGCCAATCCAGCTCTGTGGACGCATCACGTGACGAGGTGTGCGCATTCTTGCGTGCCCCCTTTTGAATGGCACGTGATACCTTCGCGGCATTTTATAGGCTCCGATCACTCGCGGCGTGTGGTGCGGTCCATCGCGAGATAAAACAAATTGTAACAAAGGAAAAGATTTGCGGAATTTTCTTTTCTTTTCTTTTTTGCGCTCACAGATGTTATGGAACGTGGGATCGAATCGAAATGTTTGAGAAACGGCGCTAACATGGTTTTGCGAAAGGTCCGGTCCGTCCGTATATCTCAAAGTGTTGCGAGGTTTCCTGTGGGTGCTGTCGCAATGAAAGAAAAAATTAAAAGGTTCGCGGAACTGTTTCACCACGTCGTTTGAGGAGTTCTTAAAACAATTTATGACGCGGAACTTCAATTTGTTTGAAGTTTTGTTATTTATTTGAATAAACCTAAACGTGCAAAACGAAACAACAACAACAGCAACACTATATTGACTTTTTAACGTACAAGCCTTATGTTGTTTTGTGATGTTCTCGTCATCGCAGCCTGGATGATAAAGCGGAAGGATCGGAAGTAATATTAATTGAAGTCGCTCTCTTTTGATTAATTTGTTTATTTAAAATGACACTCTAAACGAAAAGTGTTTTGACAGGCGCGCACTTATTAGGCGTGCGGCAATCATAAGAGATAAAGTACGACAGCGTAAAAAAGAAAAAAGCAGCAGAGAAAGACCAGACTCTGTTGACTGCCATCCAAGTCCAAGGTCCGTTCCGGCTCCGACCAAGCTGACTCTGGGCCAACATTTTGTTTGCGGATAGTTATTTCTAACGCTCAACGTTTGACATCTTTAAACAACGTCTTCAGTTTCATAGAAAACATAAAGAAAGCCTGACCAAACTTTATCATTTTTTTACTTTACTATTGAGGCTGTCAGTGTCTTTTTGCGTAAGTCCAAGATGGATTCTGAAGGCGGATACTCGCAGATGCATAAACAAACTTTTGCTCAAGCAACTCTTCAAAAAAATATATACACACTTTTCCTTTCTTTATATACGCTTTATGTTTAGATCTAGAAACGCAGTCTGCGCACTGACAATGCGCGTGGCGTAAGCACGGTAAACGTCATGAACACTGCCACCGCGCATACTGTAGTTTTTAGGTGTAAACATATATAATCATCATCATCATCATCATCATCATCATCATCATCATCATCATCATCATTTCGTCGAGCTCGTTCCCTAGAGTACAGCGATTGGCTCTTCTAGGTGCTTTGTGGGAAAGTAGACGCACCGGAGGTCCCTAGAGTGGCAGAGCAAAGTCCCCTCAAAAACAGAATGCGAGTATAGGGTCGGCTTCCCAATACATAGGCCACTATAGCAGGTGGGATAACAATTTTGGGTATTTCGAACGCGGCGCCTAAAGTATAGACCTTCTAACGTATCGCGACCGTTGCACTTTATTTGAATTGCGGGGCAGAATGTGCTTTGGGCCGGGTGTGCTTACAGTACGTTACCGGTTCTTGCTTACGCGTGAACCGTTCGCGGCTGTCCTTATCGGCAAATGCCGGAATATCATTGGCGGCGGAGCGATAATTAGATTCTTGAGGACTCGCCACGCCTTACGTTTCTTAGAGAGACACTGACAGGGTATGTATGCTCGCCAAGTTTTTTATTTGTACATGACATATGAGAGCCCAACTACCCGGTACAGAATTTGCGGCTCGAAATTCGGTTTGTTTCCGCCCGAAAACCGCCGATAGAGAACTGGCCGGTTTGAGTCACGCTCACTCTCTTCTCCGTGGTCACGAGCAGTTTTCTATGGTTTAGACACAACCACCAAATGGTAAAGAAGTTGTTGGTCATCGAAGGCACTCACACAATATTAAGAATAAAAAGGAATATGGTATTCATTTTTTTTGCGTCTAAAAAGCTGCAAATACAATGATTGGAGAAACAAAAGCTGCACAGCCACGTGACTTCCGCCAACCCTCTCCTCCTCTATATTTTTTCTTCCTCCCTATAGTCTGGTTTCGGTCTCGGTTTTGAGCAGTGGCGTTTTTTGACTGCATTAAAAATATATGTGACGCTGGAGCAAAATATTGGCTGGGTAGTCCTCGGACACCATAATAAATCGCCTGGCAAAAAAATAAAAAAATAAATTTTGGGGGATGCCAGTGTCCCTTTAAATTATCAGTGACCATAAATAATTTCGAGCCTTAATGTCGCAATGGCTGCGGAAAAAAAAAAGACCTTCAAGCCAGTCATTTGTTTTGACGAAGCAATCACTCCAGCAACATCAGGAGAACACCCTGATTTGCTGTTTACTCTAGGCTATAGGTGGCGCAAGCTACCGCCCGTTATAAATGACACAGCCGTTAGCATGCCATCCGTCCATTCATCCACGCATCCTCACGGGTTTAGGGAAGTAATTAAAGTTTATTCGCCATACATAGCCCATATATGGTGAAAATGTTAGCAGAGGGAGCCGGCAGCTTAGGGTACCAACAATAATTTGTTAATGCGAGGTGACATTACGGTTTCATGTATTGCCTAGAAACTAGGGCCACTGTAATCATCATCGTTACATTTTAATATAGTTACGATTAACAGCTTATCAAACCAGGCTAACAGATGGTGACTAAAGCTGGCGAGCAATTTTTCAACAGCCACTTCACATCTGCAGTCACCCTAGAGCAGATATATACACCGATAGACACAGCTAGGCTGTCTCTCGGTGTCTATCGCACATCCAGGACGGCAACAGTAATAACTTTCTCACAACGGCCCTACCTTTTTTTCTTTTTTTTTTTGCTAACCATTTACGAGACGCTGTGTTGGCCTCGTGTTCTTTTATAACCCTACTTTTAATCACAGTTTGACTCGAGTCGCATTAGACCCGTAATAAAAACACACAAAAAAACAAAAAACACCGGTGACAGTAACTGAAGTTAGCCGCACCGCGTGTAGTCGTTTCCAGCTACAGAGACATATCGTAATTACGTACCGTTTCGTTTACATTTTTTTTGCTTCCTCTATTGTCCTGGGAAGCTGCTGCGATGGAAGCTGGCTTATGAATCTGTCCGGCCACTATCTTAGTCCTCGCAAATTTTGCTTTTTGGTGGTGCTACCACGAAAAGGAAAAAGAAAAAAAGAAAGACATTTCCATATCAAATTTATATGTGCATGCCTCCGTCCCCTCTCCCCCTTGTTCGATGTGTTCGCAACTTTCTTATTCTCCCGCTCATATTAGATTTGGAACCAAAAAGTTGGGGAAAGCCGGTGCTCGCTCGTTATTGTGGGGGTTACCGGAAGTTTGGGCTGCGCGCGGCCGGAAGTATGAAGCGTGGAGCCACCTCCTCCCTCTCCTTTCTCTTCGCATTCGTTCAGCGCGAAGAAATAAAACAAACTAAAAAAGGGAAATAAAAAAAAAGACACAGCCTCGCGCCACGAACTAATTGAATTCGGACCGCCATACAGCGCGTCGTAACACTCGTGTGAGAAGCGCGCGGCGCGCGCGCTGCCTTATTAGAACACCGCCTAGCGGTTGTTCGCGCAAACCTCGAACAAGCAAAGGACTCGTTACGAAAATCAGTTTTGCATGTTTAGCGGTGTCTGTACGCGAGCGCCGCTTATGTGAAATCCGTGCCACCGCCGCTTGTACAGCCCGTCGCTTTCGTTTGGCCGCTAGGCGGCGGTGTGAGCGCTGCAGCAACGACGCCCTGCACGCTGACTTCGAGAGTGTGTGCGTGGAGGGGTTTGAAAGAAATATGGCGGCCTAGCCCATTGTGCGCGGGAAATCGACTGTAATTATTTATCGGCCCCACGAATCCGCGTTCGGCCCTGATAGATTATGGAGATTGGGATGAAAATTTTGGGAGCTTCGGCCGCGCCTCGGTGTAGGTGCGAGTTGAATTAATACGGCTTTTTGCGGGGGTTATGGTAAACACTCAATAATTGAGCGAGCCAGGAGCGTGTTCCTATCATTAATTTTTTTTTATGATACGAGCTAATTAAATCTAGATTGGAATCGGTAAAACGCGTAATGTTTTAGGTGCGCTCGCCAAAAATGGACTGCAATTTAAAAAGTAACGTGTTTTCTTCTTTTTTTTGCGCGGGTTTTGGTACGTGTATTACGAAATAATATGGGAAACTTACGTTGTCGTCGAAATATTTTGGATTTTAATCGGCTAGCGCTGGTCGTAAAACTTGGATGGGTTAGTTTATTGTTTGTCTACGAAATACTGCACTACGCGGCTATTATATTAGGCGGACCAGCTAGTCAAACATTGCAACCTCAAGTAACAAAAATAGAACCTTTGCAATATGGATAAACTATGTATATAAGAGCTCATATTTGAGCTCATAGGCTTAGATAAGCTTTAACCTGTCTGCTCCTTAGAGACGTTACGCAATAATTGCAATGATTTATGATTCTTTCTTGTTTTAAATAAACTTTTCTACTAAATGAACCAACAGCTGACACTACTTGCGGAGAATGGCGAAAACAGGGTTCCGGCAGACGGCAATCCTCAATGCTCCTTAGTACTTTATCGCAAGTGTTGCATTATTTTAAACGCCGATCGCGGGTGCAACATCGTAAATAAGGCTCTGTATACAAGTTTCCTGCGCTTGTCATCCAGAGGAAAAATCCCGAGCCAATGTGGACCAGTCTTGTACACGTTGCTTGGAAAAAAAGTAAGGGTTGCATTTACAACTCCTCTTAGTGGAAATGTATTCGAATCAAAAGCTTGATTACTCGATAAAAAAAATGTAATTGGCCGTTACTTGAGAAAGCAACCGTTGCTTTTCCAATTGCTTCAAATTTTCAATCTGATATATGTTCTGGTGGGTTGAAAACCGGTGCTTCGTAGTGACCTTATTGAATTAGAAGCACCGAACTATAGACCTACTTATCCGCTCAATTCACCTACTTTGGTGAACCTTCTTGTCAGAGACCTCGAGGACTCTTTGGTAGAAAACTTGTACAACCAAAGGGCGCCACTAGGAAGGGAAGGGAAACATATAGTAAGGGTTACAAGTTATTTTAGTACTTCTAAAAGAAATCAGATTACTTTTGTGATTACTTCCTGGTCAATGTATTAGAATGATTACAACTACTCCAACAAGTAATCGATTACAAGTAATTGGAGTACTCGTAATGAGTACCTATAGTTCAACTCTTGCCTGAGACTCCCCTCGCTCTGTGTTTCGTAACTTGTAAATAACAGTAAAAAAAAAAAAACCTTAACGATTTTCTATATTTCTATTTCGATTGCATATCAACGCAATACTGCAGCTTGACACCTCCCCCTCCCCCTTTTTTTTTTCCTTTTACAATATCCGGCGATGCTAAAGAAGAAAAAAAGCATGTTTTGCTGAAAGCCGCGAAAGCTCCTTTGCAAGCATGCGCTGTTGGAAGTTTACACAAGGTAAACCGAAATGGTCTCGGAAAGCAGGCGCGTGATCTCGCATCACTCCTGTCGGACTCCGTGTCAGTACAGTCTTTACCCCTTTCCTTTAAATTTAGAAGCAGGATCGAGCCCTCGAGCCCAAACAGTCGTCCCGCGGCGCAGCGCCGTTTTTGGTCTGGCTTGCCAGAGAAAACATGAACCATCCCCGCGAACAAACATTCTCAATTTCGTTTGTTGATCTTGCACACGCCGCGCCGCGTCTTACAGACGCTTTTCTCTCTCTCTCTCTCTCTCTTGAGAATACGCGAAAACGATCCTTAAAACAATAGGGCGTGCTGAGAACCATCTTTTTTTGCGTCTTTTAAGTCGTCGATGTTAGTGTCGGAAATGTGTGGGACGATCTCGCTGCTTCTTGAAGACTCTGTTCCTCGAGGTATACTCCGAACACGGTTGTATATATTTATCTCTTCTTTTCATTAAAAAAAAAAATAAAATACGAGAGGGTTATGTTGGAGTTGAAACCGATTCAAGGGCACACACCGCGGCGGGAACTCGCGGCGAAGCTTCGGTTTGGCAAACTAAACGTAGAACGAAACGGTTCATGAAACAGGCGCATATACAAGCGGCCGAAGTGTGCTGAAAAGAAAGAAACACGTAGTGCATGGAGAAAATTTAAAAACGTTTGTAAGTGATACAAAAGACAGCGACACTAGGGAGTTTTAGGAAATCGTTTTTGCACATCGGATACTTTATATACGATGGGCCGTCCGATATACAAACTGCGCATGCGCGAGTCTTCTGCGGTAGCGCATTCGCAGTTCGTATCGGAGGGCTTACCGTACCGTATCGCGTGTGCAAAAACGGCTCCCTAAACCTCTCTACCGTCTGAGACGTGCCTCTTCCTTGTAGGACGTAGCTGTCACGCTGGTCATAAGAAAAAAACTGCCAGCAGAAGCGTTCCAACTTCCAAGCATATATATATATATATATATATATATATATATATATCTATATATATATATATATATATATATATATCTATATATATATATATATATATATCTATATATATATATATATATATATATATATATATATATATATATATATATATATATATATATATATATATATATATATATATATATATATATATATATATATATATATATATATATATATATATATATATATATATATATATATATATATATATATGTAAACGACTAAATTTTCACGAGGACCTAATTTTCGCGAATTTCTCGAATCGCCTACAAACGCGAAAAATACGTCCCGCGAACAATTCGGGCAATATGTGAACGCTACGAAAGCTACACTCGATTCGCGAAAATTAGAACCCGCGAATATTTTCAAACTTTCAGCTTTGGCCCGATACGCGAAAATTAAGTCGTTTACAGTATATATATATATATATATATATATATATATATATATATATATATATATATATATATATATATATATCGTTTTCTCCTTCTTAAGCTTTACAGGTTTGTTATAAAAACGTTGTGAAAGCTACACTTATGCGGTTTGTGCAGGCCAGTTACACAGCCAGGGGGACATAGAATAAGAGGCTAATCGTGATGATCAGTTCGCTAATTAAGTAAAGTTTGTTCATTAACTTTTAATTAATGAAAACAGACATTTGGTTTCAATTAGAAACTTGCTGAGTGTTATGGAAAACCACAAAATCAGTCATTTTCAGTAAGACTTGCAGCGTGTGAGAAGCGTAGTAGTGCACTAAAGTTACCACTCGCGGACCAGGATCAAGGCTAGCGGTTGCTGTAAGGCGCCCGCACGATTTTTCCGTCTCTTATGAGAGCCCCAGCCTTGTACCTGCTCCACGAGTGGTAACTTAGCGCAATACTGCTCTTCTCACACGCACAAAGTACTTCTAAAAATGACTGATTTAGGGGTTTTGGACGACGCTCAGCAAATTTCTAATTGCAACCATGAGACTATTTTCACTAATTAAAAAGTTAATTAACAAATTTTGCTTAATGAGCCGACTGATCCTTACGGTTAGCCCCATATACTACGTCCCCCTGGCCGTATATTTCACCTGAACAAACCTTTTTCAAGCCTTGAAAAAGGTCTGTCTCGGGCCAAAACGTCGACGAACTTTACGAATAATATGTTATAAAACTCCAAACAACCGTCTGCAGAACTTTTTTTTCGCCGTCTATATATATGTATTGCCGCCCGCAGAGCCGAGAAAGCAACGCTCGGTCACGGTCTTCTAAAAGATTCCCATTCATTCTCGCACTAATCGTAACTTTCCCTTTGCTTTGTTGTTCTCGAAAGTGCCAGTTCATCCTCGCCCCGAGCGCGCGACGCTCGAACTTTCTTTGCCGAACTTTCGAGATAACGACGCACTCTAGATAAGCAGCTGCCCGCGACCTTGTCGAGTCAAGGGCTGTTTATACTCCGACGTTGAGCGCAGTGAACGCGGCGTAGCGCAGAACGCGCGCCTTTCATTGGCCGGCAACCAGGAACTCGAGAGCTGCGACGAATCAGTATCTGCGCGCGCTGCGCTACGCCGCGCCCGTCGACGTTACGTTGGAGTATAAACGTACCTTCAGTCTCGCTCGTGCTCTCTGTTGTCGCCGCCGAATCGCCGCCTGCTTTTCTGCTACCTCGACGCTCTTTCGTTCTTTATTTATTTTTGGTTGGCACAAGTTCGCCTATTAAACCGTTATTTTTGAGTTCACTGCTCGTCTTCGTGTCACCTCCGTTCGTGACAATATATATATATATCAAAATGATTTGTTGGCCTAGTTGGTTAAACATTACGAAAATTAAGAAGCGCGAAGGACAAGGACAAGAGAGAGACTTGTCCTGTGTAGTCTCTCTCTTGTCCTTGTCCTTTCGCGCTTTTTAATTTTCGTATTATATATATATATATATATATATATATATAGACATTCTTCGAACATGCATGAAGGGAGGCCTGTACGCACATATATATTCTCTCATCACATGCCTGCAGTGAACGCCATGTCTTTTGCTATGACGTGTACGATGCAGTGTCGGTGCGGCCATCTTGCGGCATTGAAACTCCAGTTTTCCAGGGCCGGAATTTTGTGAACATCCTTGGGTTCGTTTCGTTCGCTCCATCTGAAAGCGCAGCTCGCGCAAGAAAGACTCGGTTTCTTTCCCAGTTCTTCCGACATGGTCAGGTAAATCTTTCACAAATGCCGGGTATGACTCGTTATCTTGGCGCTTCCTGACGCCTGATTCCATCTTGGGCGTTCTTAATTTAATGCCAAGATATCCTTGGCTTTGAAGCGATAATGAAATTTACTCGAGACCCGCGACGTGCTGCCTTTCTAAAGCTGTTATTGGCTCTATGACCTCGGACGAACTTCGTGATATGCCAAGACTTCGTTTGCTTTGTGAAGAAAAAAGGCATAATAAAAGTAGCAATACTCCGAGAAAGAAAAAAAAACCGGAAAGAGGAATAAAACAATCCGTTGTAATTTTTTGTTTTTAAATAGATTGCGATTGTGTTTTATTTCGTAATCGTCTAAAACTTGGGGCCGTCCAATAAAAGAAGCAATGTGCTTCAAGAAGCACCAGAACCGGAAAAAAAAAGGCTCGAACCGATAGGAGGCAAAGCAGCTGGTTCGCTACCATTAGCTTTTTGTAGCTGTTCGGCAAATAGTGGACATCACCGAAGAAAGACCGTTAAAGATGTATCCTCCGCTACTCGTCTCAACCGGCTTCAGAAAAAAATAAAAAAATTTAAAAGGGCACGCTTGTTCCTCTATAACTTACAAATGCATTTCGCGAACATCTAAAACACTGCCATGCTCATACTTTTTTTTTCTTTTTTTTTTTCACTGACTGCCGTTTTAGGTTTTCCGCCTCAGTGTCACGTACTTGTTCCAAGAGCACGGTCGTGCACCTATGTGGCCAACGGCCGCTTGTTCCATGGAAGGCAGAGTTATTTTTGGCTGGAACAAAAGGGCCTAGAATTGTTTACGAGACGATAACTTCTCAATGATGCCGGTTGGTCCCACTGATATTCCCCTATAAGGGGCTTGGATGGCGCATTCAGCAAACAGGTATGAAGCCACCGGAAGTAAGCAGCTTGTCCCTGAAGTGAGCGCTTGATAGGCTTTTCAACTCTTCCGAGTGCTGGTTTGAACAGCGGCCAGCTAGGGCGCTGGATTCTTTCTTGTCATCTCAAGAGAGCCTTCTTATTGCGCAGTAACAGCGCTTAAAGACCCGGGAAGTCTCCAGGGAAGCCATTGAATGTGAAAATTTTGAGATTCTAGTTGATCAAGTGTGCGTATGTCCCACGTTTAAATGCCTCATTCTCGAGATTTAATTGAAAAAAGGATTATGAAAATTTACTCAAACACAAGAAAGCATGAATCAAAACACCGACTGAATGCGCTAGGAAGCCCAGCGGGCGCCCGACTTCTGGGACAGGCATCGAACTTCCGGTGTCTTCACTTGCGTGAGGCTCGAAGAGCAGCTATGCGCCATCCAGTCCCCTGTACACCAACCCAACTATGTTACATCACGCCGCGGTGGTGGCACTTCCGGTCTGGGGCTGTGGGCGGAAGTCGCCATGAGAGGTGAGCATTCCTCTGTTGTTTTGGAAGAAACGAGACAAAAACCCGCCCTCTCGTTAAAATGCCGCGATTTGGGCTGTACCAAAAAAGCCATTAAAGGTTTGAAGATCAGTTTTCATGTGTTTTCTGCTTGCTCGGTTCGCCCGAGATCATAGGTAGTCAGGGAAACCTGACACCGTCGGACAACGATTGCTTCTGCGGGAAGCACTTTGAGTTGAATTCACGGGTGTTTGTGTTCGTCACATTTATTTGTGTCCCGACATGGACGTGAGAAAACCGTCAAGTTGTACGGACCAGCTGCGGACCACGTTCAGTGCGTGTTCGCGTTCAAGTGGACGTCTGATCATTCAAACTGTCGTTTACTATTTCAAACTCGCTCAAACTACCGGGTGAAACAAGGAGACGGCAGGCTCTTTAAATCGACCGGAAAATTCGGTTTCTTAACCTATCGCGCTACGATTTTGTGCAGCGTTGCCCACAGATGGTGCATTTTTTCGTAAAATTTGCAAAGAACGAACTTACCTGAGGAAAAAGTAAAGCAAGAAAAAGGCTTAGCTCCTATGGAAACGCAGCGACGCCACCGGTCTTCAAACAACACGGCGCCGTTTCGCACGGGAGACAAGAGATGGCGCAACGAACGCCGCCAACGAACGAGCATACGGCGCCGAGAGCCGGCACTTTAGCAGACGATCCTTTCGACTCAAAAGCGGCTCGCGTTCCGCAGGTGGCGACAGTCACAGAAACAAAAACAGGCGCGGTAACAACAAGGAACTGCAGTTCCTTGTCTGCTAAACACGATGGCTCTCGGCGTCGTCTGCTCGTTCGTTGGCGGCAGTTGGCGTCGCGACCGCTTGCGCCATCTCTTGTCTCCCGTGCGAAACGGCGCCGTGTTGTTTGCAGACCGGTGGCGTCACTGCGTTTCCATAGGAGCTAAGCCTTTTTCTTTCTTTACTTTTTTCTCAGGTAAGTTCGTTCTTTGCAAATTTTACGAAAAAAATGCACCATCTGTGGGCAACGCTGCACAAAATCGTAGCGCGATAGGTTAAGAAACCGAATTTTCCGGTCGATTTAAAGAGCCTGCCGTCTCCTTGTTTCACCCTGTATTGTGTGCTCATTCAAACGACAGCGGCCAGTGGACCAAACGTTGCGATAAGAGCTAAGTGTAGGCCTCAAAAGACTTCTAAGTTTGAAGGTTGTTTGGGTAAGGTAGCTCGGTGTAAAAGTAGGTTCAAGGAGGTGTTGACCATTGTTACGAGTGGCCATCACCGACTTGTTATGCCTGATTCACTTGGTCCGATTCTGCTTGCGATTTTCACTATCGACGTCAAGCATAGCAGCTACCGTCCACGAATTTGCAGCCCGAGTGACGTCGTCGCGACTGAAAATAGCGAGCAGAATCTCATCATGTGAATCACGCTTTAGTTTCCATTCTTCGGCGTCCGCGCGAAATGAATCGTCGCACGCCATGTTATTTGCAAAAGAATTTGGGGTGTAATGAGCCTCGTCAAGTTTGCTCGGGACATTTATACAGGTCCCATTTATAGCTGGCCTGAAACAAGGCGTTGGGTTCAACTAATAGATGGCGACACGCACCTTCCGTGGGGTGGCTGAAACATTGGTTCACGGTGATGGCCTGAGCACCACTGGTCAGCCTCTCGCGTCTTGTCTCGCGCCGCTGCCAGCAAGCTGTGCTCAGCTGGCTCAATAGCGGCCCAGCAAACGAATGTGAATGAGTTTTGTATAAATTGTCTTCATAGGCAGGGAGATGCGGTTCAGTGGTTACGTGGGCTTCTCGCAATAAATCTAATAAGAAGGAATCAATTGGTTGATTGACGTGTCAAAACTCTTTCAATAAAAACTTTCAGGGATGCACGCTCAGTAGACTCAATCTTCTGCAGCATCAGTGGAAGTGACGTCAAGTAAACTACTGCAAATTTACGATACTTACTCACCATTATAATGACGACTCGAAGCGCGAGGCAATTAAATATTGAAGTTTCGCGGGATCCGGCGATTTAAAGAAGTTTGCATTATAAAGTCTCAGAAAACAAACGCCATTGCAATATTTTCTGAAAATCGATATATGTTGTATACAGCTTCGGAGTGAATATGATGAAAAACGACGAATAAGAGGGAAGATGATTTGCAATGAAGACGCTGCTGAATGAACGGCGTTTAGCACGGCAAAAGCGGAGCGTGGTACCTGCAGCCCACGTGATTTCACCAGGATGAGGTGGAGAATGAATTGACCTGTTTTGTCGGGATGGAGAAGCCGTGACGACCTGATATCGTATCGATCGTGCAGACGAACAAGGTGCTTCTTCAGTGGAATGGTGTTGCCCAGGGGTCGTTGCATCGGCTACTGATGTTGTCGACGTTTCGAACACTTACCATCTTCGACAAAGTGCTGGCACATCAGCTAACTTTGTGGAAAGAGTCGAAGGTTTCCGAGTCCAGCGCCAATGGCGAACTGTAACTGAAACGATCCACTCTTCACTCTGTGGTGCGAAACGTATCCGCATCTGCGGACTCATGGTCGATGCGTACCGGCGGTATTAAAAGCGTATACGAGTCGTTTTTAACACGCAATCGTCAGATACCGCTCTTTTTCCTCTACTTTTGCCCTGTCAAAAATATTTTTCTGATAACGCGCCAAATCTCGGCTTCAAATAACGCAACAAGCCCCCCCCCAAAAAAAAAAAAAAAGGCATCAGAAATCATGATGAAGTGTACCCATGTCACATCTCGTAACTAACGGGCAAGAGAACAGTGGTGCGCGGGAAACGAAAAAGCCCTCTAATTGAAGCTACGGAAGAAGCAGTTCATAAAGAACCGCGAAGTTCGTTCCAGCAGCACGTGACGGTTTCATTTTACACAGGAACACCCGCCGTTATGTTCAATGGACGAAGAGCCACCATCGATTCATATGATACTATGGGGCTGCGAATGAAGATCGAGAGACTCCCAGATCGGGAGTAATGGCAGATTATTTGGTCGACAACTTGTGTACGTGAGGAATTTCAGCGGAAGTCGGGCCTTCCCATAAAACTTGAGGAAAAAGGCTCTATGTTGGTTGACAAGAAGGTGTCATCCCTCGAAGACGTTGGATATCAATGCCCTTGAGGTAACATAACGAACAGAAACTCTCTTTGTATTGTGTAACTGCTCTGTATTTGTGTAGTAGAAGCAGGTAGGTATCAACTTTCACACAGGCTCCTATTTCCTTATTTTTCGCCCCATACTCCTTTACTCAGTAGTCTTCAAGAATCTTTTGAACGGAGACAATTTATGTCAATGAGGCCATTTGTTC
This sequence comes from Ixodes ricinus, assembly GCA_037355805.1. Lineage (NCBI taxonomy): Eukaryota > Metazoa > Arthropoda > Arachnida > Ixodida > Ixodidae > Ixodes > Ixodes ricinus. The sequence continues at coordinate 25,074 of JAZHYW010038398.1, forward strand.
CAAGTAGTCAATCAGGGAATGCTGCTAGAAATCCAGTCCTTATATTAACGAATGGGCCGCACTTCTGCACATTGCAGTTTTCCTGTTCCACGTACAGTTGTAAAGCAGTATCCTCATTGGATTTACCATATTCTGTTGCGGGTGAAGAAAGGTCTTTAGTACACGACACTTGAAACAAGTCTGGTAATTGCATGTGGTTCGACACCTACTAATATCGTCGTGTCCTCATAGAGCCTGATAATTTAATCATTACTTCGTCACCTCATATTGTTTTCTATCAACAGTAGTACAATAGGCTTACTGCCATATTACAATTCAAGAATTGAAAAATTGAGTCAACGAATCTTTCAATATGTTTATACGCGAGAAATACATTACGTTACGATACTGGTCGATCGACGTCCATCGTCGATCTTCAAGATGAGAGAGCAATATCGGTACGAGTGCATGTCTAGCGCACACCAGCTCGGAACACGGAGTTGAAACTGCGCTGCAGAACCAATTTGCCCCAGTCATTTGATGGGAAGCATATCATACGCGTATGGTCGTGTATCACCACGGGTGGCGCACGTTAAAGACCTGCGGTTTGCGGTTGTACCGCACTGGCTAAATGTCTGCGCCACCTGAGACACCAGACGCCCACTAAGGCAGCATCAACTTCCGCTTTGGATAAACATACACAACAATCTGCAATAGACGCACACCACAAAGAACATAGCAGTCACCTCTTTTTTTTTTTACCGTCTTTTTTAACCAGTGTAAGCTCGCAGCGTTCTCTTTGACGGTTAGAACTAACGTTGATTAGGAACAGTCGCAGCATAAAAACCCGCGTTTCTTCCTGTACCGGCCGCTTCCTCCTCTACAGGTAGCAGGTTAAAACTAAAGGTTACAAATAATGGTGTATTATCATATTTTAGTTTCAGTTTCAGTCAGGGGAAAGGAGGTTTCAGGAAGTCACACAATGAGCTTGCTTAGAGTATCGGCACCTTTCGCGACAGTGCTGTGGACGCCGCCATTTTGGTGCTTGTGCAGAGCCAACGGTAGAGCAGGCACTGCCGATCGTCATGATTCAAAATTCGCGACTACAGCATTTATTCGCGTTAGAAGCTCATAATATTGTTTTGCTTAATGTCGCAACTGCTTAATGTGGAGGACGGAAAGCGTTTTTGCGATTTCAGATACAGCTCAAATAAACTGACACTACGATTTTAAGCCGCTAATACGGCTGGGCGTCGCTACTCTGAAGCGCAGTTTATTTAATGACACTATTCATGCCCTTGTTCAAGAAGTTTGTGTTCTGAGGGTCTATACGTGAGCCCGGATCTTAAGCCAGTCAAATTTTACCTGCCTCTTCCTCATTGTCTCTGCCAGTGCTGTGTAAATTAGTTATGCTATGGTATGTAAGCATAGCCACTATAGCTAGCTTCAGAGTAACGACACTTGGCCATATTGTGGCTTACAATCATGGTTGCCAGTTATCCGAAGCTTTATCTAAAATCACAGGAAAACGCTTTTCCGTCCTCCACGAATGTTTAAACAACCCGCGACAGAGCCTAGCAATATTGTATCAGCTTCCCGACACCGCTGGCATCTAATGCAGAGGATAAAGTTGCAAATTTCTTTGGATCGCGACGATCAGGCGAGTTGAAGCGAACAGGCAAGCCCCAGAAATGGCGGCGCCCAAAACAATTTTGGGAAACGGAGTGCCGAGACTGTAAAACGCAGCTCATTTAGTGACTCGTAGGCATGGAAGTGAATCCTGCGTGTGTACTTCTTTCCCTCTCTTCTATCTTTATCGTTTCTTTTGATTTCAAGTAGTGGTTATCGAACAATGAACACTTTATATCACGCTACGCTTTGTGTAATTATTTCTTTAGATTTTATTAACCTCGACCCAGTACTTAAACCGTTCATTTATCGATAGTAAATCTTCAAATATATTTTCTAAACGTGTGAAGAGTGAAACGACACGGAGATTGGATGATGACAGACGCCAACGCCGCCCTCGAAAAATTGTTTGAACTTGAGAAATCAGCAGGTGCCTTGTCTGCCATCCGCCAGGTAGCACAAACAAAACACCTCAAACAGTTTTTAATTGTTTTCAAAATTAGCTAAGGTTTCTACAACTATCAAGAAACCAAAGTTAAGACTGATTGGGAAAATCTCCAATACATCGCAATGTATATCTATTCCATAGAATAAATGTTATTGATGCCAATAAATCTGTTTGATGTCCAAAAAAGATGTGCGTCAAAACAGGTAAGTTTGAAGGGCTCCCGGAGCGTTATGACTTTGAAAATAAAAAAGCCACCGTCCACCTCTTGGGCAACTATTGTAGCTCTAAATGTTCTAAACGATTTTACCATGGTTTAATTATTTACTCAGCGGCATTTGAATTACGATGACTCGAAGCACAAAAAGTGCTACGTTTGATATAGAATATCTAAACAAAAAAATATTACACAACATTAATTTTTTTTCTGCATATTACCAAATATAATCACTACATCTGTAGCTAATTTCATTGTTCTAGCGCTTGCCATTAAAAGCATATTTGTGCTGAAAAATGTCAATTTTAGGCAATATTTGGAGAGCTGTAAAAAACAAAGTAGTGCAAATACCAAAAAAGTATACCGTTACATTCTGCTCCGACATCATCTTAACAAAACTGCTCTATTGGAACCGTGTTATCTTTAATGAATCGTTCGTAAAACATGAACCAGCGGAGCAAGTGAGGGTCCGCGCCATCATATTCACAACGCTACAAATGCGCATGAACAGTATAAACCAATACATACATAATATCAAATGAAAGAGGATTGCATTGCCTTTCGAATGACATCAATCCCACAAAACAGTGCTTAAAAGGAGATGAGTAATGACCTACCAAAAAGTACCTAAACTGCCACATTCAGTGGGACCGTGGCCTTTGGCACCTAGTCGGACATTGCTACGAATAGACGCAGAATAAACAGTTTCAACGCTCAAAAGGAACACGGTGACTTACACCGACACCGTCAACATCACAATATTCCAATGGTTCATTCATGCGGGACGCGACGGTTCTTGGCCACACCCCATCGCGCATGCGCGGCGCCGGTGGCGTGCCGCTAGGGGGCGCTCCGGTTTGTTTGTAAGCATGAGTTGGTGTATAGTAGCGATCAGTGATTTCTTCTATACTGACACAGGAGAGTGAGGTTGTCCTTGCTACCAACGCAGTCACTGAGAACTTAACAAACGCGGGACATGGCTCACAGCTCGCGGGGTAATGATATCATGCTCAGGATGCGCCGCTCCTCGCATTTCTAAAGTTGTTTACGACTACATAACAGCACTTTACCTCGAGGTTTGAATTGAAAGAGTCTTTACCTCTGCAAAATCAGACCGTAGGCAGAACGGACGGAACCAGGGTTCAGACAGTTGCGTTTGACTGCGTTTGACTGCGTTGCTTCGGCGAGACACCAGGACATCACTGCTGCTTATATCGCGTGCCAAGATGATTCCTTGAATTGGATTCCACGCTTCATACGAAGCACAGATTTGCCGGTGACTCGCTTTCGGTTCTCGTCGCACCGCAGTCAAACGCACTCAAACGCAAGTGTCTGAACCGGCCTTAACAGTACCGAGTCCTCCGTGATCGCACTTCAGGGCCATGCTGGCTCTTGTTTGAACCGAATGTATCTGTATAAAATGCATCTTCAGCGATCGAATGTGTCTGGGGTTTTGAAATATTCATGTTTTTTTCCCCAACTTGAGTATTTCTCAACTTTCCAATCTGCACACTTATACGTATACCCCAGCGTGGACTGGAATATGAAAGGAACGCAGTTTGGACATCGGAAACCAGACCTGAAACACGCATTAGCCTGCCCCTATAGACCGACCATGTGGCACACTGCGCAGCCCAAGCCCGACCCGAACGAACATGACTTCACATAACCAGACCTGACCAAGAACGCTCCAGCTCTAACCCTATTATGATCACAACTGTGTGCCGGGGCTTGACCCCAAATAGTATAGCATGTGGTTTTAAGCACATTAGTTCACATAGCCTTTGTCGACCCTCTGTGACAAACAAGTGTCACAGATTTCGTAGAAAAAATTTCCCTAGTGCACAACTTGGTCAAATTGGCGCAAAGGCAAGGGAGAAAGAACGTATGAAGACATGATAGAGCGCTACTTACAACTGGCGTGTAAGCAAAAGACAGAGTAGGAGTACTGACAGTTAAAGGAGGACGACACACGAATAAAAAGACATGGAAAATTGTCAGTAAAAGAAGGGTCGGGAGAGAGAGAGAGAGAGAGAGAGAATAACAATAAAAAAGATAGAAGAAAAAAACCTTTCAGTTTTTCCACTCTGGTGTAAGAAGGAAGACCAGCGAAGCTTGTACTATGGTGGGAATGAAGTAATGGCCGGCCGCAGTCGGCAAGCCATAGTGCAAAGGCTCGAAAGGTTGCGGCCTTCTAAGAGCGACGGCGGCAACCAGACACCCGATAAGCAGGTTGTCTGGTTGTCGCCATCGCTAATAGATGGCGGTAGCTGTCCGGAGTTTTGTGTCGAGATTTGTTTGCCCACGGACACGATAATGGGGAAACTAGCCCTTAACAGCTCCGCTCTAAATAGGGGTAAGGTATAAGCTTGATGATTGGTTTACAGATTTGCGTCGGCCGAACCCACACTGTCCAAAACGGCAGCGACCTCCAAGACACCGGAAAAACCGTGGTTCATGTTCTGAATGGCGAACGCTTTTCCCGGTGACCATATCACAGTATCCTTATATTCTGTCGCCTGGGTCGCACGCGGCATACCTTCGAACTCACTTGGTAAAAGACGCCAGTTGTAAGTAGCGCTCTGTCCCATCTCTACGTTCTTCCTCCCTTGTATTTGCTCTAATTTTACCAAGGTGCATAATAGACAACTAGCCCACCAGATGATTTGAATGTAGTGCACAACCCCTCCAGTTGCGCGAAATTGTCATTGACCACTCTCAAACAGTGCTTATACGCAAAATAAAAGAAAGAAAAAAAAAGGTCTCTCTTTGTGCGCCGCATACCACAACAAGTGTTCAGAGAAAATACTGAGGCTCGTAAAATGGACTTCTCCGACAGGCCGACCCTAATAAAGTTTCCTAACCTAAATCGTGCCCGGCTGTACTAACCAATGAGGAGTGTATATCTTTGCTCAAGGGCTACAAAAATTTATAGCTTTCTCGCACATAAGAATTGGCCGGCTCGCTCTGGCGGTCGAGAGGAGCCAAAACTATTCCAACGTCGACTTAACGGCGTCCCCAATGCCACCTCCTTAATCGAATTATCGCCGGGGAAAAACCGCTGCCGACTTTTACGACTTGGAGTGTCTTCTTGCCTTTATTCTGCCCATATAATCCGCATTGTCTGGGCGTCTGCGTGATGGTAACACTGCGCCTCCCAGACAGATAATTATCGTATTTCCTCACGGTGAACGTCCGGCGCCATCTTGGAGCACCCTGTTGGTCCGTCTATCTATCGGCACGTTGTGCTTGCTTCGTCGGCTGCGAAGTCGGAACGCGACCTGGGAGCTTTCCCATGTAATTTGCGCGCAGCTCTTCCCTGAGAACTTCGGGAATGTGTAAGGAAAAGAGTCACCGTGTTTCTTTAAGCATTTAAAGATAGTTTTTTTTTTGCCATCGTCTTGCGGTGACTTGGAGAGTAAATGGCGAAATAATTACCCGGGCAACACTTTCCCTTAGCTTTGTGACTTCGTGCAGTGGCTTGTTTACATATGTGTGGAGTATAGTGTCTCTGTCGGTTGAATTGTTTTCGTTTCGTTTTTTTTTTTGCGTTTTACCAGAATCATTTACGTGTGGCGCCGTTACGGGCTAATTAATGGTGGAATACGGACGAGTTTTGTATTTTAGCGTATTGTAGCACAGCCTGCGGTTGCGGGCAAAGTTTTCCCCTTTGTGGTAGGTTCTTAATCACGCCCGCTGTTAACGATGTACCACACCTTTCCCAGCAAAGCTCACAGACTTTTTCGAGAGAGAAAGTTTCGTCCGCCCTGGTCACTGACAGCCAGTGTTGAACACGTTCTTCCAAAACGTGTGCGAAAGCTCGTTCTCATTCCTTCTCAGCATTGGAAGGAGTTCCAAATACAAGTTTCAGTGGTTCGAAAGGAACGCGTTCCCGTTAAAGCCCCTTCATACGGGAAAGTAGCGACATCCTTTGAAGAATGTTTTTTACGAAGAAAGTTTACGTTTGCTTCTGCCCACGTAAAGTGCGATAACTGAATTCCCAGGACACAGGGCTACTCGGAGTGCAAGTTCGTCTGCTTCTTGCGATTATGTCAGAACGCAAAACTTTTATTGGCTGATTAAAAAAAAAACACACAAAAAAACATTGTGGGTAAACCGCAAGGCATCTAGCATTGAGGTTCACCCAGTGTACTTTCAATCAGAGCCAATCAGAACTCGGCGTCCTTCTAACGACGCCACGACTCTGCTCTCCGCGTATCAAGTCCGCTCCTAACTCAGATATTTCTTCATAAAGTCTTCAGCTTCCCTTCAAAGTGAAACGAAATTGCACGCCAACATACTCAGATTTAATTAGCTCATCACAGAAACGGTATGCCAACGTACTCAGATTAAATTTCATCTCAGATATACATCCGACATTCTGTTAGACGGTTCTTCCTCCGCGAACAGACACGGCTGCGAATCCTCCGTTCCGCGGGGGCGGTGATTAGCAAAAACGACGGCGACAACGTCGGTCCGCCCGAGATCCCACGAGCTCCCACGGCGCGGTCCGCGAACAAGGACGTTCCGTTGCGTCCTTAGCAGCTGGGCGATACCGTAACACCACACCGCCCAGCCCAGGCTTTCATGCCGCAAGACAGTCGTAATCCGGAAACGCCTGAGAATTCCGGCTCGCTTGGATGCATGCCATTTGTTGAGAGTCGAGACAACGAGCTAGCGCGCTGCGAGGCCGAGCTCGCGCTGCTCGCTCGCAACGCCGGTGGCCCCTGCTTGTCTGTGGGCGCGTTTTCGGAGCCTCGCTTCAGAGCATGCCCGAGTGTGTTGTTATCAGCCGTTCTCAGGATGATCAAGTACGAGGTTGCGACCGTGCCGGGTACGAATGTCAAGTGTGTCTGGCAGAACAGACGAAACAGAAACGGGAAAGAAAAACGGAAAACGACACGTTGAAGCCAAAGTTGTTGCCAGTACTCTTTGGTGCTGTTGTTTTAAGAAGCTTCTTGTAACATCTTTCTCTTGTTTATTTCTATCTTGCCGTACCTCTTTGATGTTGCGATTGCAAGAAGCTTCTTTGGTAAGAGCGCCTTGTGATTGATTGGGATCTTTTTTGAACAGTTGTTTAATGTTTATTAAAACTCAATGTGCGGTGCTTTGGCTTTCTACACGCGCAAAAAGAACACAAGGAAAGCCTGAGAGTTTTGTGTTCGTTTTTCTGTAGAATTCAGAGGCGACCAATCACGGTGAAGGGAAGAAGAGTCCCAGCGCGTAACGACGGAGCTCCAATACGCTATTAAATTTGCAAAAAAAAGATAACAAAAATATCGATGTGCGCGAGTGGACAGTGAGCAAGTGAAACGTCACGTCCATTGTTCCTGCAGCGCAAGTCGCCTTCTTTTGTTGCACCGTGGTATGAGCCTCGTCATTCCTGAGACTTAGAGAGTATTCACTGGACGCCATATTTGCCGGTGCTCTTTAGAGCGCATGTCAGAGCGAGCTTTCTGTTATAGGCCGCTAAGACCGGCAATCTGGATGGTGCGGAATGCACGCTGGAGGAAGAAAACTGTGGAAGTCATGTCAGCACGCTACCAAAGGTCGCGCACACAGATATGCCGTGCGAATACCTCTATTAGGTATCCGTGATCGGCTTCGCCTCCATGTTCATGTAGGACAGTAAAGCCATGCGCTTTTCTCTTGCTATTAAAAAAAATTGTGCATAGCGTTACCGTATTGATCTTAGCGTTATCGTGCTGTTTATGAAAGCGACCGGTAGCGACGTACAGAGCGCGACACTGTTAGCGCGAACAAGCCATTGTCGGTTTTTTAGTTTTTCTCTTTGTAACTCTGGGATGTCATCAAAGTTGATATTGTTACGGAAAGAACTCATTTAGTGCTATAATGTGAGCGATAAAATTTTGTGCTCGCTAAAACTATTTAGAAGCAACAGGCGAAAACTGCGCCGATGTCGTGTTCGCGCTAACTGTGTCGCGATGTACAAGGGTCGTTTCATTCAGTCGTCATTTAAAGCTACGCTGCTAATCCAAGCTTCGGACCGCTAACAGTATTACAGTAACTATGGTAGCGTCACAGTGCTAAACTCCCCATTGCGAGATATATCTCATTTGATTTCTTTATTCTCTTTTCGCTCCTCTATTTAGTAAATCTCCGCTCTATATATTTCTTTCTTCAAGCCGAGCGTGGTACGTGGTTCATATCTTGTTGTTGTTTCATAAAAGTGATTACGAATAACCCGCAAGATAAGCTATCTGCGCGCCTCATTGTCATTGATAGGCCCGCAAAAACGTCCCTGACAACTTAACAAAAAAAAAAAAATATGCGCAGGATGTGTGTCTGAGTCTCGAGCACCCAACCGTCGCATCAAAGCCTCAGAGCCAAGGGGATTGCGGCATTTAGGCCATAGAAACTCCTGCACAAAAGAACAAACAACAAAAACAAAAAACAACAACGTTACAATGATGGTTTATACCCCACGCTTCTTAAGCCGATTATAGAGTCTTGACAACTATACAAACTTTCATCGGAGCTCTCAACCCTCGCGGCTGACTACAACCCAACTCGAGGCCGCCTTTCCCGCTCCCGACGCCAGCGTCGGCGTATCAGGGGTGATGAGCGATGAAGTGACACTTTAATTAAATCCCTAAGGCCGACGCACGTGCTCCAGACAGGCGCGTATTTAATGCACTTTTCTTCTACCGGTTGATCATATTTGTTTACCGTCGTTCGGGTATAAGGCAAGTTAATTTATGAACCCTCTCCTCCGACACCGCATCCCTCGGCGGTTCCAGTTTGCGGTGAAGTATCGATCTAATGGCGAATTCGGGTGGCTAATCGCTGGCGAGCCCTTTGCCGGCGCTACCGGCAACCTAAAAGCGCGCCGGCGGCGCACCACGTGCACACCCATCACTTCCGAGCACAAAAACGCCAGCAACTGGCGTTTTCGTATGCCTGGTCGCGCGTGAGCCTTTTGACTTCTTCCTCGATTCTTTTAGGGTGCAATGAGCAGGCTGAATACTCCAACATAAAATTGGAGTCATTGAGATGTGTAAACACAGATAACTTCACAGTATCTTTTTTTACTATTATTTTTTATATAGGCGATTTTCGCAGTCCGCACAGCTTACAGGTTTTTATATCATAAATATAATGAAAGGGAGATTACTAAATATGTGTTTTGCTACCCGCAGATACGCGTCGAATTTGCAACATATATATTTTTTTCTCGTAAAACTGACGCTACTTATCAAGGCCACAAAGAAGATTTACCATCGTCGCTGTTCTTATTATATTTACGTGTTATCTCTCTCTGGGCCCCTCAGTTCTCTCAATGCGGCCACCCGCCTTTAAATTGTATTGCATGTTGAAATGTCTAGCGTGCATTACTACACCTCAAACACTTCTTTTTTTTTAAAGAATGGCACACGCCATGTCTCAGATTACACTGACCTTTCGCAAACTAACTGAATTCTTTATATATAAAAAAAAATTAGCTCCTTTAAGGATTTCTTTATCTTTTACTTGTTCGGTTGACTCATTCATTATCTTTTTCCTTTTTAGTTTTTGCCGTCGCTTTCTCGGAGCGACAAAAGGTTGTCTGGCTCGATAGGCTTAATTTGCGGCTCAAGCCGCCATTTGCAAGCTTTGTTGCATTTGATTTCCTTTCCCGATTTGGATATAATGATACCATAGACTGTCTAGCAGAAAAGCTGTCGAACTTCTTAGAGCTCGGGCGAAAATTGTGCCGGCAAATTGACGGCGCGCACCCGTGAAAACACCATGGCGCACTCGCCAATCTTTGACCACCCGACGCGGTTGCCGAAGATGCGGCCAGATATGTTGTCGGGAAATGACCATCCGAATCAGCCATAATTAGGCGTGAAACCTCTTTCGAAGAGAGCAATATTGCACACCAACGACCTAGAAAACCGTATCGTTTGTTGTTTTTGACGTGGATGAGAGTGCAACTTACGGTTTTCCGAGACGATTCAAATGTGTGTGTGTGTAGGTTCCTGGCTCTTTTCAATATGCAGTTTGTATCACGCACAGCGTAGATTTCTGAGTGACCGCGCTAGATATTCATAATAAACGGTAGTTTATAAAACAGCTATTGCGTCTGTTTTCTCTCAAAGCGCATGAGAGATTCAACAGCTGCAATCTGTGATGGGAAGTCGCCGATAGCGGCGCCACCGTCGCGTCGTGACGTCAGAGCCGTCTGGTGGTGTATATGAGAACACTAGGGGTACCGTAGGACCTCTAATTTTTTCAAGCAGCTACGCCGCTCCAGTCGAGCCTGCTTCGCGTCGGCGCCTCCGCGTCCAAGCTTCACCGCTTCGCACCGGTGCACGGCGCACAAAGCGTCACCGCTTGTTTCGTCGGCCTCTCGGAAGAAGCATCTGGCGCGAAGGAGCAACCCGCTTAGTTCGGTGAGCTAAGATGTACGCTGAGGTTGGCGACATGGACGCACGCTCGGTATTTCACTGCTAGTTCACCGTCCAAATCAGCCGCCCCAAACCCATGCCTTTGCACAATGGCTAAATACTCGTACATGATGAACATATACGGGTAGAAAGTGAGAGAGAGGAGGAGGCGAGAGCGCCTGGGGAAGCCAGGTGATCCGAGCTCTGACTGGAACGATTAGGGGGTAGATGGAAAGCTATACTGGCTTGGACTCTACCCACTCTTCGAACGCGTTGGAACGCCGAAGGCTAGCATCCGGCTTTTGGCGTTCGAATGCGTTCCAACAGTGCAGTCTAGCGTCCCCGCGCGGTCTTGTCCCCTCCTCTCCCGCGGTTTCTACACGCATAGGGAAGCGCGGGAGCTCATTGAACTACCGAACAAGACTAATCGATAAAACGACAGCAGGTTGCAGAAACAATGGAGAGTTTTAGTATACTGGGGGGCCCCAAAGCTTTGCGTCGCTCAAGCAGTATACTTGGAGCGTCGCAATGCGCGTGCGGAGATGTTCTGCACATGAGATCCCGAGGGATCGCGCCTGGATAAGGCGACTTCCGAATCATCCTCTCAACAGAAAGCTTGCACAAACATGCTGATGCTGCAAAAAATAAAGAAAAAAAAAAGAACAGCTAAATAATATTATTCTTGCTTTTACTTCAAAAACTATAATAAAAAAAAAAGTAGTTCGGCCCCTCGCGGAGCAACTTTAATTTCCTCCTTCAAGTAGTGAATTAAGATATATGTAGGTGCATTTTAAATCGGATATACGTAATCTTACGGAGACGTACACGTTTCAAAGGCCAAAAGCGACGCTTCCTCCACCAGCAACCTAATCTTGTGAGTACTACTTCGCACGGCGTATGAACAATGCGCAAAACTTCCCCTTTTTATTCTTTTTTTTCCTTGACGCGTTAAAACGAGTATACTAGGCTATACAGGATGCGTATACGTGGGACGGTTATCCAATTAAACTGACCAGTCGGCTTCATTTTCACGCGCTGTCGCTCAGGGCAGGGCGGCTAATTCTTCACGCCATGCAGGTGTCCGAGACTTTCCTCAGCGAAGACCCGGCGTGTGCATCTTCCTTGCCAGTCTCGTTATCCCCCAAACACCGCCCAACCCCTTTTCCTTAAAAAACAAAAACAAAAGAAAACTGACGTTAAATCTTTCCGCCGCCCCTTTTAGAGCAAGTTTAAGGCTAGGTCGCATGTCTAGGCATTTATTCTTGAGGGCTCCCGCCTGAGAGCGATCAAACCTGTCGTTTCGAGCTCCCAACACATTTTTTCTCGTTATGGTGTTTACATTTCTCGTAAATTCAGGCCGAAAGTTAGGTGTGGATTTGCGCTAAAGGGCGGTTTCTACCCGATCGTATGAAAAAATTACTTGTCCTGAAAATCATTAAGTGGATCAAATTTTTACTTGCCCATTTGAATTATTACGAACAGAAATCACTGTATTACTTTTTCATTCCAATTGTTTCAGAACTGACAACATGACCGTGTGTGGCAATATTACGAATAGAAATTAATAAAATTGAGCTTGTTTTTTTTTTTTTTCCTTACAAACCAAGCGTGTAGTTTAAATAATTCATTCCGTGATACATTTCTTAATCTGTCAAGAACAATGCTGCCTTTCACACGTTGAGAAAGAAGCGGAGCTCAGGCAATGCTATTTATTTTTGTCTCTTTGATAAACGTATTTCTTTGAGGTCTCGCATCACGAACGCTACAAACAAGAATTGCAGAATTGAGCGATGTAGCGTTCAATGCAAAACAAAGGTAGCGTTTTTTTTTCTTTTTTTTTTTGTGTCTCGCTTCTCTTTTCCTAAGCTGGCGCGTCTAAACAAATCGTTTCAATTATCCCTGACGATTTCCTTTCAGAAAATCCCCAGCTCAGCCTGCCTGCTTATAAGGCTGCAGAAGAAGATACGCATGGTCTCAAGTAATGCGCGGAAAAAAATATATATATTAGAGCAGCTACTTTTTTTTATCGTTTCTTAACGTAACTGGCCTTTAGGCGTGTGGTACTTTTTCTCGGCTCGTCATAAAGCCCAATAACCCCCCCCCCCCCCAACCCCCCGCGACATATCAGAACTAAAATACAGGAAAAAACAACCCTCGTATGTTTGATGAAAGAAAAAAAATACAGATCCTTTGCTCGGTTTTGATCGCTACAACAAGGGCAGGTCCCTATAGCACGCTTCTACGATGGACCGGAGCGGAGGCTATGAGGCACCTAGCCAATCAGACGCGTTGAAATGATCACGTGACTACGCACCCAGAGCATCGCCGCGTCTCTCCACAGGATGTGCGGATACATCGCGTGTCACCCTGCAAGTCGGTCCGCGAAGAAGTCTTATCAAACCACCGACGTGCCACGTGACAGTTCGTTCGGTTCAATCCCAGCACCCGATCGCGCGATCGACGTGCGGCAATTGCTTGCGATCGCCGGATTGGTTGCTGCGATTACTCCGTTTCACATCGCGAAGAAACACGCAGAGCTCGCCACGAGCCATCCAAGCCGCTATGCTGGAGTACATGTCACGCAATGTTTCGGGAGTGTGGACGTGCGAGATGCACTGTCACGTGGTACCTTTGGCGGCGCTGGAATTGGCTAGGATCGCTCGTAGCATCCGTTGCGGTCCACGTTTCGAAGGAAGAAGCCGTGTATTCCGAGCTCGGTCGTTATGTTCCCGGATCTCCAACGGCGAGGGGATTTCGACTCGGCGTTGCGGCTTGATAAATCGGAAAGCGGCGTTTTTTGGAGGCTTCCACGGCCGCACTGGGATCCTCGCTCGGAGTAATCCATTTCTTTTGGCGAGCGAGAATCCTTTCTGACGCGAGAAGACACACGTGGTCTTGAGCCGATAAAGCTCTCGGTGACGGAACACGGTCCCGCGGGGATATGGCGAGTGGGGGCGGCGTCGATTGTTTCCGCCCCTGGGGGATTTTATTGCAAGCTCTCTTAAAAGACGTCCGTCTGGTTGTCTGCGGGAGACTATAACTCAAGCTTCTGCGATGTACGCGTTAGCAAAACCCTTGTAATGTGTACTGATACGAGTAACGATTGAGGTGTGGGCAGTTAATAATCGGATCGAAACGCTATTACATATACTCTGTTTGCTTAGGAGAACTGTGTCTTTCTGAACGCAGTCGACCACCCAGCTTGTACTAGACTGCGGCAGATAATTTAGGTATAGTCCCTGACGGCTGAAGGAACTCAGGGCGCGGATTATTATGTTCCCGCGTCCCGCTTTGTGATTGGTTCTTTCGGGTTCTTATCAGCCAATGCTGCGATCTGATTGGTTGCGAAGCGATAATGAGATTTTCGGGACCCGCCTTAAAGGCCGTGCGTCAAATGGAATCTCTTAATGCTGTGTTGTTTTATGAGGAAATACATCTCTCGTCTGATTTTGTATTTCTTCTCCGAAAGTCATCATAAAAAAAACAAAAAAAAGAAGAAGAAAGATGTTTGGAATAATTTTGGGGTAACCAAAGTTGCCATTCTCTCAGAACGCTAGCTGGATCGATCACTTCTGTAGACAACTACACTCGATTATATTTCACGTAAATAAAACATCGGAGGCAACCTAAATTGTACAGTCGAAGAATGGTCTGCGCAAACAAATAAAAACGCAAGATCTTTTTTTTAAATGTGTTTTGGGAGAAAAAGAGTTTGAGTGCGAATATACAGATGACAGCACGAATAAAACCGTGTGCGTCAACTGCTGCGATTGGCCAGCGTCCCGCTTGACTGTGGCGCTTGCCGATGCTGGAGGTCGGCGATCTCCCCGACTGGCGCCGAGTATCCAACCCGGAGCCCCAGGTCGGAAGATATCTCGTTCAAGAACTCATAATGGAGAATTCCGCCGGTGGATTTGGAGCGTTTACAGAGCGCTTTTTTACAGCGGAGCTGTTAAGGGCTACCTTCCCCAGTTTCGTGTCCGCGGACAAATAAATGGCGACACAACACTCCAGACAGCTACCGCCATCTATGAATAACGGTGGCGACCAGACAATCGACTTGCAGGTTGTCTGGTTGCTGCCGTCGTTTATATATGGCGTCAACCTTCCAGCCTTTCCACTCTGGCTTGCCGACTTGCGGCTGGCCATTACTTCATTCCCACCAGAGTACAGCTTCGCTGGTTTTGCTTCTTCACCAGAGTGGAAAGGCTGAAAGATTTTTCTTTGCATCTTTAGGCACGTGCAAACGCGAGCTAGCATTCGCTGCTTTAAGCGTTCGAGCATGGAGCGGTTTTGGACGGCTCCAAATCTAACAGCGGAACTTGCCATTGGTACTGATGCACTGGCATGAAGGGTATTCACTAGACGCCATATTCGAGGGTGTCCAGCGACCACACAGCTTTGGGCGCAAGTGAATACTCTATGGAGTATTCGCTTGCTGACTACGAGCTTCAGTTTTGCAACGTGCATTCCGCACCTTCAAGATTACCGGTCCTAGCAGCCTAGTAATGTGAGCTCGTTATGAGCATGCGCTCTAAACATCGCCCTCAAATATGGCGTCATGTGAATTGATGCTGTTTTATCTCTTTCTTTCTGTGTGCGTGAGTGCACGCGTGTGTTTGGAAGAGGGGAGAGGGGGGTGGTGGGGGTATGTTTATACAGCCTGAACTTAGTCTGCCTCAACGGGCAACTTTTCCCATAGCTGTGGATGAGAAATTTAGTCAGTGCAATACAACCGCTAGTCTGGGGTATTTAACGTGCATCACGCGGTAGTGATGCACAACCGCACGCTGGTATATACGATGCTCATCCAGATCGAAACGGGCAGGGGTGGGGATTGAAGCCAGGATCCCTGGGTTCTGTTGCGCGAGCTTTCGCTCCACGTTCTTTGAGCTGGTGTGAGTGTGTTTGTGTGTGTGCACCTGTTTGCATATGTGTGTTTAATTTTGGATATGAATACTTTTTGCTTTTAACGTATTTCTATGCCTCTGTTGCATATCGTTATTTCAATTAGGGTTGCATTCTATTTTTGACTGTTTATTTACGTTTCTGTATATACGCGTAGTTCCTTAAAGGGGCGATGGTACGATTCGCACAAATACCGCTTAGAACGGATCCCTGACTTTAATGACCTGTAAAACACCCGTTCGTTTTTCACCACACGCAATCGAAGTCGCAGAAAAAAAATTAAAGGAAAACGAGCAGCGTTCACTCCCTCAACTCGCAGCCAGAACAAGCGGCCACGTGATCTGGAGCCGATTATATACCTCCAGTGTTGATCATAGCCACGCGCTGGGGTTGGCGAGGCACAGGACATGCGCTGAGTTCCAGACATTGTTATGGTTGGGCTGTTGCCGCCATTGTAGCGATTGGACACGGGCCACTACCCGAACGCTTCTCGAGCTATCAATTATCACGAGACCAAATCGAGTGCCAACGCAATGCGCGGGTTCAATCTATGAGCCTCATTCAAATATCGTTACTGGGAGATACTGCATGCGACCGCCCAGGTATACGGCATCAAGTTTTGCGAAGGAGAGATTAAATGAAAACGCTCGCTCTTGTTCTTGCAATTACATCACCGAAAAAGAGTTTCTTGGCCAGTGGTGTTGCGTGCGAGTATCCTTGAGTCCCACTAGTGCCAGTAAGCTTGTGTAAAGTGAAAAACATTCCAATTGAATATCATTGCACCGCCCCTTTAAAGGTGCCCTGAGGACGTTTCTGAGATCACCTAAATATGGCAATAACTCACTCTGCGTGCTCTAATTGCATCCTAGAAATCCATGAATCATACGATGCGCGGCCGATTTCCTTCTTAAAAAAGCTATCAAAAATCTAAATTATCTCCGGCAATGGGAGGAGCAGTGTTCCGGCCACCAGGACGGCATGTGACCAATGAAAACGCGACATTTCGTTGAGATTGCAAACGTTGTTATTACAAAATGTGTATGCTTTTGTAGATGGTAGCAGCAAGTAAGAGTACACTCGAAAAAATTAAATTTTCTCGGAGAGGGAACATAATACTGCAATAATTGTCTCAAAAACAACAAACAATGTTGTTGTTGTCGTTGTTCTTGTTGTGTTGTGTTGTTGTTGTTGTTGTTGTTGTTTGTCTTCCGCGTGGGTGATGTGTCCGGTCATAGCCTTCCTCTATACTCACAAAGCCTGGCAGTTCGACGACGGAGCCATAGAGTGCCCGGTCGCTGATTTGGAGCGGGAGGATCTGGTAGCACAGAGCATCAAAGACCTATTTTTCGCGGAACCCGAACGCCAGCGCATAGCTTTTGCAACGGCGAGGATCCGAAAACAAACATCTTCACTCGGGAGAAGTGTGTTTCGGCATCTCGCCGCAGCGGGGCGCCAGTCACGTGGCTCTCCTCTCATCCCTTGTCTGCCGCTCCACCTTTTCCATTTCGGCGGCCGCTTCTTGTGGCGATCTGCCAGGCTTTCTCAGTATATAGGAGGCTATTGTCCGGTCGTCAGGTCTCGAGCGCTTCTCCGCGCGCTCGCTGGGTTGAATCAACGTTGGTTGAATCCACGGTGGTTGAATCGTAGTCCGGGATGTATGGGAAACGAGCCGCGCGTATTCGAAATATCACTCCGCGGTTCCATTGGTCGGAGACGCGAAGATCCTTCGCTCACTATTGACCGACAGTGTTCCTGGTTTCAGAACATGGTCCTCCCATCGCCGGAGATTAAATCGGTGTGTTGCGATCTTTGCTTTTTTAATAGGGAAATCGGCTGCGTATCTTCATGATTTAGAGATTTCTAGGAGGCTTAGAGCCAGCAGAGTGAGTTATCGCCATATTTAGGCGACCTCAGAAACCTCCTCAGGGCGCCTTTAAGATAGACGTCAATCCGTACACGACCATGATTCAAAGTTAAGAGGCAGGACGACGTAGCAGTCCGTGCGCTCATGTTACGACAGATCCTTGCGCCACCATCTCCAACCAATTCCAATCCTCCGCAACACAAGCAAACAGCTCCCGCCCCTCAAAAAGACACGGTTTCATATTTCTCGCGCCTAATCTCGACGACAGGTGTTCGCGTAGGCGAGGAGTCTTCCGCCGCGCCGCAGCCCCAAGGAAGTTCGCGGGGAAAATTAATGGCCACCGGGCCCGTTTTTGGCGGGAAGCAGGGTGGCCAACATGCGCGCGCGCTTTCCCGCCGTCGGAACCGAAACTTGTCAGCGGGACCTAATGTCTTCCGACGCTCGGCCGGATTAATGGAAGGCACCGATCAGGCACCCGTCCGTGACACCGGCTTCGTGCATACGCCGAAGGGAAGGACACTGAGGGGAGAGGGAATGCGGGGATAAAAGGGGGAACTGCCCTAGGCAAGACGCTACCCCGCGCCCTGTTCCCCAATATGAGATCGACCGAGGTCGACGCCGGGGCTGGCGTGGCGCCTTCCATGTCCTCAAAGTGTAGAGGAGGTTGATCCCCTTCTAGCAAAACGCTGGGGAACTGGCGACGACAGACAGCTGGCCCCGCGCATTTTGAGGTTCGCCTGAAAGTGCGGTCTGTAGACACTTTGCCAAAAGTAAAATAATTGGGGAACAGGATGTGGGGATTGCCGGCTGAGTGTGTAAGCGCGTCGCAGCTCGGAGTATGTGGAGAGAAAACTCGTGAGGCAAGATCCAGGGATCCTGGGTTCAATCCCGACACCTATCAGGTTTCATCCGGGTTAGCATCGTATCGGCGTGCGGTGGTGTATCACTACTGCGTGGTGCACTTTAAAGACCCCAGGCTAGCGGTTGTGCACTGCACTGGCTAAATTGCTCATCTACAGCTGAGACGCCAGACTTCCGGCTGTACACATACGCACAACACAATTTTAGGAGAAGGATGGTCTTACGTGAAGCTTTTGGTAGAGAGTGCGTCTCCCCACAAGAAAGTGTCTGGGAGACAAGGGAGGTAGAGACAATCTTCAATTTGGGTTGTTTCGGTTTCAACGCGCATGCGATTGTGTTTCTGTTTCATGCCGTTTTCGCTTAATTTTGTGATACAAATTTCTTTCTTGAGGCACACAGCGAATGGCACAATGGTACTGAGTCACTTGGACAACCACGATGTGGTTTCGAGCCTAAATTGCGAACACTTTCACGAACCCCAGATGCGTCTGATTACGTCCAATCGTCAATTTCGGCCAGGTTCGGCGGTGAGACAACTGCTATGATGCAAAGAGAGGATTACCGTCGCCCACGGCCGTACCCGCGGACACTAGTAGCTAGAAAAATAAATAAATAAAGAGCAGGAGAAGCTCCGCATCCAGCACGAGCTTCTTGCCCGCCGCCGGGCTTTGGCTGCGCGTGCACCTAGTGGTATGGAAGGGCTCGAGCTCAAGCCAGAGATTCGACTGCTCATCTTATATTGTAACAGACAAAAATGCATGAGTGCTTAGTGAAGAAGGAGGTCCACAACATGATTAACAATTTGCTGAATCACGAAAAACAGGTGAAGTGACGAGTTTACTGTTTGGGTTTCGTAGACCAACTTTATGTGAACTTCGCAGACTGAAGAAGTCACCTATAATGACGTAGATAATATAAAAATGTGTTTTTCTCTCGGCCTGTTTTATTTAAATAAATTAAGTTCTTGAGAAATATTGTAATAGACCAACCTAGGCCGACTAGAAAATTTATTTAACTAAAGTACTCATTAACAAGATTTCGCAATAATGACTTTTGAAATAGACTATACTGTAGACTTACTTTTCGCGGGCTCATTATTTCGCGATTTAGGTCAAAGCTGAAGTTTTGGAATAATTCGCGGGTTCTAATTTTTGCGACGCGGTGGGATCTCCATATAGATTTCAATGTGTTTACATTTTACCGGAATTGTTCGCGGGGCCTATTTTTCGCGAATTGTAGGTGATTCACGAAATTGAGGTCCTCGCGAAAATTAAGTCGTTTACAGTATTTGCTATACGGAGATTTAATTACGACGTTCTCAAGGTATTAGATAAGTGACAGGGCCCTCAAATGAAGTCTGACATTTATCTCCCGAAAAATTTGCCAGATGAAATTAAAGGCCGCAAAAGAAGTTATCTCCGTTAAGTTGAGCTGAAGTCGAGCGCCAGGCACCACACCATGGACCTGTGTCGAAAGCTCTTCACTGGTTTGGACCGATGCGCTTTGTAGATTTCGGCATCGCCAGCTACTAAAAGTAAATCCATATTTCCCGTTGACAACGCTACACTCCTGCGATTTTCATGCAGACGGATTCTTTTCGACGTCACATATTATGGACCCCATGCACTCTCAAGCTGTCTGGGACAGTTTCTTACGCGGGAAGTCAAAACCTTTGTGTTGAAATAAATTAATCGAATTGAACTGGTTATCTTAAAAAAAATCGTTTAACAATTAAAATACTGCACACATGGGACTAATTGAGCAAAGTATACAGTTTCTTGGAATTCATAAATAAACCGATCGAGTGAATGTTTATATAGCAAAAACGATTAAGAACGTCAAACATATGTAGGTGTGTTATTGTAAACAAACAAATGGCCTGATGTTGACGTACCATATTATTTCTAGCATCAGAAAAAAAAATTGAACTTTTGTTGCCTATCTTGTCCACAAGTTCACCTATATGATCAAAAGCCACTGTTTTCGATCTGTTATAAATAGAAAACACGATGCTTTCAGGA
This sequence comes from Ixodes ricinus, assembly GCA_037355805.1. NCBI lineage: Eukaryota > Metazoa > Arthropoda > Arachnida > Ixodida > Ixodidae > Ixodes > Ixodes ricinus. Next base: position 45,388 of record JAZHYW010038398.1, read on the forward strand.
AACACACGTGGTTATTTACAGTGAGTATTTTCTCACCTTCCTTGAGATCCTAAATGCGCGATCATGTATATGTTTATATTGTGCTTCCTATTGTGAATGTTCCGCCATTATTAGTAAGCAAACCTGAGTTATTGTCCTTTGAACCCTTGTGCTGTCTTAGAGTCATATATGTGCTGAATGTGCGCGAGCGTTAACGTTGATTCATGTGCCCATATAGCCTCCTCACATGTAGCCGGCACACCGACGGTAAAAATAGTCAAAACGTGTCGAAAAATTAACTGCAGAAATTGTGAACATAATAATGTAATGCAATTACATGGTAAATATATAAGTATCGGACGACACTTTAGGGAGTGAGGTAAGAGACGCGGTGAAACGCGACGAGAAAAAACGAATTCAACGCATCCGCCAAGACGCCGAGTAGCGCGGAGGGGAGAGCGGAGCGACGAGTTGAAGCAACCTAATGGCGGCCGGACTATAGGTTTCGAAATGCACACGTGCGCTCAAAATCCTACATAGAAAAATACCTGCGCGTCTACTTTCCCGCGTAGAACTCGGCGTATGTGGCCTGAAATGTGCGCATGTAGTTTTAGACGCTCACCAAATGCTCAGTTACTCACCGCAGACTTTAATTTTACTTCGAAAGGTATTTCTTGGCCTCATATTTCGTTTTGTACTCTCTGTACATTGCTAACTGACTCTCCAAAAGGTCTGCGAAAAAAATAAAAAAAAGACGTACCAGCACTGTTTTGCTGTTGTTTATTGTTTAGGGAGTAACTCTTCATAAAGTGCTTTATAAAGAACTCTCTGTGCTTCGTTGCAAATCATAAATTGCGATCGAGTCGCAAAAATGTTAACGACACACGCGGGAAAAAAAGAGAATTTAAAAATAAGCTTCTATGTACGGTGCCAGCGTGCACCATTTATGCAGGACGCTCAACCGAAGGTCAGATAGGAAAAAGGGGAGACAGTCACTTGTCTCTTTAGGGATAAGCTGACACAGCACTATGCGTACAAAATGGCGGCTCGACAAGGTTTTACGAGAGCTCGGATCAATCGCGTCTGGCCGAATCCCCGCTTGAACTCCGAGTGGTGAGACAAGTTCAGGCTGCCCTCCTGAGATTACGTCGCCACATAATTTCTCTCGTTTGGCAGACACAGCGGACAAAGATTGGCCCATATAGTATACATGTCCACCAACGGTATACCTTAAGGCTCGTTCACACTCTTGCAACCGAGTACGACCGAGAGACCAGAACCGGTTTTTAATTCTTTTACGACTTCTTAGGACCAGCTCCGCAGCAGCGCACCCGGTTTTAAGACGTCGCAAGAGGCTTAAAAACCGGTTCTGTCTCTCTCGGTCGTACTCGGTTCGCAAGGGTGTGAACGGGCCTTTAGAACTTATCGGTAGCACGAGCTAATACGAAGTTTCTTAAAAGTCCATCCAAATTAAAACGTGCACGGAGAAAAGCTGAAGGAGAGCAGGAGATGAGAGCGTGCGGTGAGCGTCGAGCGCCGAGCTCTCATTGGTCAGATTAGGGGGTAGACGCAAAGGCTGGCTGCCTTTGTCTCTATGCGGAGTGCAAGTTCGTCTGCTTCTTTTGCAGGGGTTGTGGTGACGTCAGAAAGACACCGAGCTCTGATTGGCTCTGATCGAAGGATAGTGGGGTAGACCTCAAAGCAGGCTGCCCTGAGAGGTGTACCCACTATCCTTCAGTCAGAGCCAATCAGAGCTGAGCGCTCTGTCATCCCCACAACCCCTACAAAGAAGCAGACGAACTTGCGTTCCCGCATACCCAGCGTCTCCCTCCAATCAGACCGAACAAGAGCGTCGTCTGCTTTTCGCACAGTGCCTATCCCACTCTCCTTCGAATCAGAGCTCGCTGCTCCGACTTCACTGTACGCTCTCTTTTCCTCCTCTCCTTTAGTTTCAATACGTATTCCGTTTGTTTTAATCCCGCAAAAGCAACAAAAAGAAAGAAAAATAATAAGTTTCTTGTGATCATTGCAGCGTGATCACATTCAAGCGGTGCACGCCGAACGTTGATTAACTTTAATGCAAATTGTATAGGCCCAACCGGCTCGTAGCTTCTGCGCGACTCGAATTTTCGGGTGGTATGCGACGTATAATAAACGTGTCTATATATAAAAAATCATTTTGAATCGAGTTTTTTTTTCAGTGTTTCTTTGAACTACAAACGACTTTATACATAAGGCGCGCATAATTGTTTCGTTATCCTCGGTAAATCTCAGGACTATATATGCTAATGAAAAAGAGAGGCGGCTGCTTTTATTTTGTGACCAATCAGCGTTACCTTTTTTAAGCCTTCGAACTATCCGGGATTCTATATTCTTTTGTTACGCTAATATGCCTTCCCAATTGATGCGCGATCGGTGAAAAATTATAGTGACTTCCACTTTGGTCTTTCAATAAAGCGCTGGAAACGGGGTCGCTCGAGGAACTTGTGGGAAAACGAGGATTTTCACTCGAACCAACGGCGAAAAAGAAAGAGTCAGCTTTATCTATACCAAAACCAAAATGTGCGGCGCCATTGAAAACTTAATCTAGAGTTTTCGTTTGGGAATATCGTCAGCGACTGAGTTCAATGTAGCGCATAATACAGCATGGGCGGTAAAGCATTGACCCCAAAAGTACCTTTCTCCAAATCCCATCAAACAACACGTGGCAATCGCCACTTTTTTTTTGTGTGTGTGGGGGGGGGGGGGGGGGCGGGGAGACGAAGCGTTGTGATTTGGTTCCGAGCTCAGCCGAGTTCACGCCGAACTCTGACGCAGGCCTCGTGTCCAATAGATCCCTCAGAGTGCAAGCCCAAGCAATGCCGTACTCGGTTAATTGGCGATGCAGCCGTTAGATTATGCGCATTTTTGAGAAGAGTCTATTCTGCAGCCATCCTATTTTTCTCCCCGTAATCGCTTTTCCTCGCCAAAAAGAAAGAGCAATATCTTCGTTCATACCAAACTTTTTTTCAGCAAGTGCCATGCAAATACGCGATTGCAAATATCTTCGTACAACAGTAATTTTAGGACTACTTACCGCCAATTGAATTGCACCTGTGTACGAGATTAAGGATTTGCAAGTGGGTATCTTGCTTAGCCTGCTCTTCCACCCCTACGCGATATATACCGCACCCCATATACTCTTATATACTCTTATACTATATTTGGGCTGGGCACCTTTGGTCGTATTCACCCTCGGTAGCTTCTACTCGATTATAGGCTTTACTCGCGCCAGCCTACTTAGCCGGCCAATCGGTATTTTTAGCCGGTACTCATATAGATAGTCGACATGGACGCATCCCCTGGCTCTATCACTGGACGAGCGTGCCCGATACATCGGTGCGATCTGATCCCCGGCCCCCCGCGTGGGGGTGACGCATGCCGGGCGTGTATCGGTCGTTTCCTGTACCGACAGCGGTTTGCACGATTCCCACGCCGGTGCTACTGGTCACCTGGAGCAGCGGTCAATTCCGCGCTCGTCTGACGACAGTCAACTGTAGCTTCGAGGATAGTCGCCTCTACAGTTTCGGGCCTGTAGCCGCTCCAGAGACGAACAAGTCGGGCTACAATTGATCCCCGAACTTGCGACTCGCTTTTTGAAAGTCACATGTACCATCAGAGGACCCAGATACGCATCCTGCAAAGAGAACTGTTTGCAAGACATGGGAATCACGTCGCGGAAGCGGAAACGCCGCTGGGAATCGAGCGGTAACAGGGGTCCATTCTTTAAATCTTGGTCCGAGTAAGCATCGTGACTCTCGTCACACATAGCTCGACGCACGAAAATCACGGGCCATTCATGACGGAGGCAATAATGTTGCAATAATCTATATATATATACTATATATATATATATATATATAGATATACGGGGTGACGGTAGAAAACCGAACCAGGCAGGATTTTATTCGACGTTTCGACCTGAGACAGGTCTTCGTCCCCGGCGGGCCTGTCTCGGGGTCGGGGCGTCGACAAAAATGGCTACTCGACGCCGCGTGCCTACACATATCTAGTCTTGTGCGCGTGCGACACAATGTGCTAGAACCTCTCTCTCTCTCTCTCTCTATATATATATATATATATATATATATATATTACCATAAGCCTGAGCACGTGGAACCCTATGCCAAGTATTACAAGGCATGACACATTTGTTTCGGGCTGAGACATATTAATAACGTATTCGCATATATGCGCGAGTGTCACCTCTTCATACTCTATGTAACGTTTTAAGTACGGAGGTTTTTTTTTAAAATTAGTGTTGGATTGGTCCCGACCGCAGTAGTAGTTTATTGTATAAAAGGAAGCTAATACCAGGTGCGTATACCAACGTATCAAAATATTGGAAAACAAAAATGTCGACCAGCCACCCCATTTTGTTTCGCTTTTATATGGAATCACCTTGTACACGAATAAAGAGCACTAACGATTGGGAATCTCCGAAATCGAAAACAAGGCGTTGCAATAAAAGCAATTTAAGCGTGTAGCGTCCCACACTGAAACCTCCGCGTGCTGCACGCACGGCCATATATTTCTATGCGGTGACGCGTCTATGCATCACCCCCAGCAACACTTTCAATCCCGCTTGGGTTCGCTCGCCGGGTCGGCTGCAACGTGGTGATGGGACGATTTGTCTCGTCTTCGAAACCGAGCATGTGTACGTTCTGCCAAATTTACGGCTGCCCATAACCGCACACCTAGATTCCACGGGATTTTCCTTTTTCCCCATTCACACACGCGTTAAAACGATCGTCCGGGAAGCACCATTCGTCCCGAACTGCTGGTCATTAACGCGCCTTTGAGAACCAAACAAAAGACGATCACGCGTTTCTTTTCGGCGGAGGTTTCAGTGCCGGCGGCGGGCCATTGATCATCAACGCATCCGGAAAGCTATAAACCAGAATCAAAAACGGTCATGTCTCGTTAATACGGAATCCGGATAATAGGGAGTTTTCGTAGATCGTTTTTGCAGTCTCGCAACACTTTCGCAACTCGCTACGATACCTGGGACTCTACAGCCATAGGCCATGGGCGCGCAGGCGCAGTAGCGGCTCCTTCGTTGCGGAGGGCTTAGCGAAAGGGGAGCGCGGTCTACGAAAACTCCCATAGGGAGTTTTCGTAGATCGCGTTTCTCCTCCGCTAAGCCCTCCGCAACGAAGAAGCCGCTACTGCGCCTGCGCGCAGACGGCCTTGACTCTAGAAGTTCCGGGTATCGTAGCGGGTTGCGGAGAGCGTTGCGGGACGGCGAAAACGATCTACGAAAATTTTCTGATAGGGAGTTGTAGTAGATCGTTTCTCTCCTCCGCTACGGTATCCGTAAAGAAAACGCCGCAGCTGCGCATGCGCGCCGCCAGCCTTGTCTGCATAGTTCAAGGTCTTGTGGCGGATTACGGAGCGCTATGCGGGTGCTTAGCGGGCTGCGGAAACGGTCTACTAAAACTCCCTAGTATGGATGGATACTCCGCTATCGGTGACTTCTTTCGAAATCGACGGCACCTATAGCGTTGGTATAGAACAGAAAGCTGACACGGCGGCTTCTCTCCTCAGCTTTCTCGAGGGAATGGAATTTTCACAGCACCTGGTGGTCTAAAAGCAAAACTGTAAAAGTAGTTTAAAAAAAGTGACGAAAAATTCTTTATATAGACAACGTTTTCGAGAACGAATCTGGTACATGCATTTTTGTCTCGTTATTACGACCAACTCACATTATAAACATTTTTTCTCCTTTCTTCTTTCTTTTTTTTTTCGGGGGGGGGGGGGGGGGGTGGACGAAGGTGTTCATATGAGCGAGGCATCAGCGTACGTGAAGAAATATAAGAGTGAACGAAACCAAAATTTTGTGCGTTCCATTCGTGCAGGGATCTCTGCTAGATGAAAATTAAAAGGTAAACAACGATGATAATGTAGAAAAAAAAGTGCGGTAAGCGACGCTTAGCAATAACCAGTGTGTCTAAAATTCAAAACTAAAATCGGCAAAAAAAGAAAAACAGAAAACTGTAACGTTGTAAAACCTTGAAAGGCGAACACGTAAAGATAGAACCGAATTCAATTAGATAGGAAGCTGGGTTGAGTATATACCATCCAGACCATGTGGTCTCTAAACGATAAGACAAAAAAAATAAGCAATGCTGGATAACGTGGGGGAAAAAGGTACGGTAAGCAAAGCACAGTAATAACCATGTGTATCGTATTCAAACTCAAATTGACAAAACAAAACAAAACAAAAAAAAACCTTTAATGTTTTAGTATAAAACGGGGCTTTTCATCTCCCGGAGAAAGAAAATAAAAGATGCGAGGGTACAACATTTCAAAACCCGCAAAAGGTGTCAAAGTTGTTTCTAAGATATATCATTAAATACGTGATTAATTAGGACCATATATTCCCAAGAGGACCATCAGCCGGGAATCATAACTTTGCTCGGTACAGTTACGCGCTGGTGCTCCGACACTCCACCAGAACATGTATTTTTTCCGCGCGTAATCTCAAGTTTGCCTGTGACACAGAAACGAGTAATTAAACATTTAGGTCTTAAGCTTTCATCAGAATTATTTTTTCTTATTTTTTGTTGTTGGTTGGAATGTCATTTAATTTTACATTTTACACCGCAGCCTGTTTCCTAAAATACGGTCCCAGACTGATTAAAAAAAAAATGATTTGTCTCAGCCTTAAAGTTTTGGGATATTTGCTTTAAAAAAGTTTTAAACGAAGAGCATCTTAATACAACTACTTTATTCTTACGACTGGCATCATACCTGAGCAGACCAAAACGGCCCTGGACTGATACCTTTTTCAATCCTTAGCGTAGATAAAAATTTCTGTCTTTGTTAGTTGACGCGAGTTTGACGGGCCTACGTGGCTGTGTAAGGAAGTGGAAATTTTAAGATACTTTTCGTTTTTCTTCTTTTACCAGCTTTTTAATGTCACTTAACAATACGAAGTGAATAACCACGAAATTTCCTCCCTCATAAAAAAATCGATGCTCTTTGTTCGAGTTTAAATGACACAAAACGTGGGCACGTGGGTGCAGGACTCGACAGAGTGAGCAGTATAGCGCAATTTGTGAGTTTCGAAGAGGAGAGCTTCTATGCTGATTTAGAAACAATCGTAACTTCGAAGTTTTCGCATATGAGTTCGTCTTATGAGCTCTTGAAGCGACACAACATCAAAACTTTAAGAAGCACATTTTCTTGGTGCCCGCATCGATGCCTTCGCCCGAATGGCACAGAGCTTGTGAGATTGAATAGTCGCCCACAGCTTGTGAGTTAAAGAAGTTTGATACGGTTGAGGCTAAATCACCGAGAACGCGTTTACTATGAGATACTTCAAGCTTCGCATCGTTTAGCAGAAACTCTCCTCGATTCAGTTGCGGCCTGTGAAAGCCCTCAAAGTCTATAACTCAAGAAACAATAATGGTTCCAGCGAAAATATACCGGGAGAAAAGGTAATATTACAGCATTTTCTTGTTTTCTAATCGCAACATACAGTTGATCGATCCGAAGCGTAGCAGCACAGGAAACAAGCCCAGCCAAGAAACATGCGCACGAAATATAACCTGAATTGCCTTTACGGCATTCTTTGTGTTCTGTGTTTTTGAAACGAAAGTTCGTAAAATCCATGAAGTAAGGGTAGCTAGCAAAGTTAATTTTAATCAATGCCTTTGTAAGGAAGCTTCAGTTCACCTTTTTGATTACGCGGGTGAGAAGCCTCTCTTCTCTCTCTCTCTCTCTCCCTCCCCCCCCCCCCCCCCCTCGGGATTCCTTCTGCTGGAGCTAAAGTTTTCCTTTGTCCCGAAGCAGCAGGAAAAAGTATTTAAATGAAGATTATTTCCAGGAACCACGTTTCCCCAGATCGAGGTTCCGGGTTATTTTTGTCGCAGTGTTCCTGCAAGATAATGTTTTCTTGATTTAAAATAAAATAAAATAAATAAATGAAAGTTAGAAAGGTAGTCTTTCACCGGCCACGCGCGAAACTGAAAATAATGCTAATACTATAAGTATGCGCATACAAAGAAAAAAATGATACACGAAAAACACAAAGAGAGATCTCGAGTACACCTCTAGCATTTCAAAGCTTTTTTCTTCTTCTGTTTTTTGGCTGGCATAGGGATAGTGCGCTTGACCGCGCTCTTTCCGCTGCTTTGCCCCCGAAAAGTTCCCCGTCCGACCGCATATTTACAAGGTCGCTAATGACCCGACCAGAGCGAACCCCTCTTCGCCCTCACTCGAGTCGCGGCAAGCGTGCCCGCCGAACACGCTGCCCTCGATTCTGTAATTTGCGACCGGTAAGCTCTCCCCGCTGAAACTTCTTCTGCATAGCCGTTGACAACTTTGAGAAACGTTCAAAATATGTTTTGGATCAACCCTCAATCGTTTCAGTCGCATTGCCTCGGTGTCCAAAATGCACTCTTTCAACTTTCATAACTACGAGCCTTACACACAAAAAAACAACTATAGCGTACGCTAAATACACGTAAGACTGCTTAGTGTAGGAATGCGAAAGCATTCTTACATGGAGCGCATTCCTACAAGCAGCGCGCCACGCCTTTTTTTTTTCACACGGCGCTCCGGCGGTGACATTACGCTCCGTCAATGCGCAGGCGCGGCGCACCCGCCGGTTCCACGGCTTCCGTGACGAATCATCTGCGTTGCTGTGCTTTTCTTTGTGTTTTATTTCTGAGGCACGTCCGCTATGACCTTGAGCGCCCCCGCCGGCTCCGTGACGAGGCATCTGCGTTGCTGTGCTTTTGGCCAATGGGAATTTAACTGCCGTTTCGCCGCTACAGACGGTTACAGACAACGCCGGATTCGCTCCATGGGACAGGTAATGCTTTCACATTAATACTTGTGGAATAATATAATGCTCTCTTCCATATGGCGTGCAAGTTCGTCTGCTCCTCGTCCAGCTCTTGCGTTTGTTTCGCCCCCAAACGTGTGCGTGCGCATTTCTTTCCCCCCGCGACATCGACCATCGACGGTGCGCACGAAGCTTGGCTGCCTCGTCATCGCGTGTTTTCCTGCGCCTTCTCTACGTTGCCCTTCGACTGGCGTACGTGCTCCTCCTTGCGTTCCGATGCGACGCATTTTGGAACACTTGCTCTCCGTACAGTCGCTGCCGACAGCTTAAGAAGCGCGGGGCGTGTTGAGTTTCATGCATCTCATTATCGCTCCACGGCCTATGAGAATGCTGCATTAGCTGATAGGAACACCCAACAACCACTCACGAAGCAGGAGGTGGTAGCATAATGAGCCGCGGGCTGCGCTTTTAAGTTGTCAAACTCCGCAGTGTATTGACAAAAGCCTCAAAAGACACACGCGGAAGGGAACTTGAAGTGTTTTTTATGCTCGTGTGCCCGGAATTTATAGGGTGTCCCAAGTCACCATGCTCGATCTTGAATGGACTGTAAAAATCTACGCCTGCACGTAGTAATCTAGACTTTTCGTAAAGGTGTATTTCACGGGTCATTTTTGTGTTGTAAAATTACAAAGCTTAGCTCCCTTTCTGTAAAAAATAAGACCACAAAACTTGCCAGGGTCAACGGCGGACGGCAACGCAGACGACTGAGTCGAGTAGCGGGGCGCGTTTGGCACGCGTATTAATAGATGGCGTCGGGACGCAGCGTCCGAAGGTGTAGCCGACCAGCGAAACAAAGCAGACGACACGCAGACGAAATCCGTTGGCAGCAAAATCGCCGTCGTTATGCAAACGCGTTTTTTTTCCTTTAACTTTTGCTTTTATTGCCCCCATTTATTTTTGAACCAAAGCGTACATTACAAAAATATTATCTTCATTTTTATAAGCCATGAGTGGTCGCGACTCGACTAGGTCGTCTGCGTCGCTGCCCGCCGTTGAGCCTGGCAAGTTTCTTGGCCCTATTTTTTTACAGAAAGAGAGTTACGCTTTGTAATTTTACAAAAAGAAACCGGCCTGTGAAATACACTTTTGACGAAAACTTTAGATTGCTAGGTGCAGGCGTCGATTTTTACGCTCCGTTTTAGATCGAGCCTGGTGACTTGGGACACACTATGGGCTATATATACGGTTTTCCGAGGCGTACTTTTAGCATTTGTAGGGAAGCAGTCGCAGTGCTGTCAATTCTCTAAATCAAAGACACACTAAAGGAATCGCGTGAGACGTCTAAATACTTTTTAGCCCAGTATATTTCTATAATTGGATTAGCAACAGCGCATTAAATATTAAAAGCCTAAAGAGCGTTTGAGATGCAGCGATTTTGCTCTTATAGTACCTTTCCATCGCTTATCACCCGGGCGAAAAATGCTGAGCGCACAACTGAGCAACAGCGCATGCGCAGAAGCCGTTCCACAGCCCAGCAAACAAAGATGGCAGCGTGCAGAAGGCGATTTTTTCCAAAGGTCTAGTGAGCGGCGCGGTTCCAGAAAATTTAAAATTTTTCGCCGCAGCAGAACGGCGGAGTGGCAGCACCCTCGCTGGCCATTCACAGCGCGTCGTGGGATCTCGTGACAGGAGGGAAAACACTGCGGGAAAACTTGCGCATAGGATGGCATTTCCAGCGTTTCGAGCAGACGCTCACACAGTGAAAACACACAGCCGATCTGGTTTTACAGCGAAGCTGTATAGTACTGGCTGGTCGGATTTTTTCGTGTCGGCGTCCCCACGGAAAAACAAAAACCCAAAAAAAAACATTCAGCGATTGAAGTGCATATCACGCATACAACATATACAGCACAGCATTTGTTTCAATAAAGAACATGCACAAAACAAGCTTCGGAACCATATAATTGATGACAAGGCGCTTCGCATTAATAACGATGCGAAGCACCTAGCGGCCAACGCATACGTTTCTCGGTAAAGATTACTGTCGCGCAAGCTGCCGCGGCGACGGCAGCTTGCGACATGGAGAGTGACGTCACTATAGCCTTTCATGCGAAATGTTTCACGTATGAGCGACAAAACAAAATTCTTTAAATTAGTGTATTAGAGGTAAAAGGGATAATTTTCTCGGGACAGCATTACTCGTGGGGGCGGACGTCAGACAATGTACGATACTTACTAATTAGTTGGATAATTGCCTGTACCTAAAAATTACTTATCAATTCTTAATTAGAGGAAATAGACATGGTTCCAATTAGAAACTTCCTAAGCGCCATCGAAAACCACTATATCTGTGATTTTTATAAATACTTTGAGCGCGTGGGAAGCGTTAATAGTGCGCTAAATCTACTCACTCGTGGAGCAAGTACGAGGCTGGGGCCTCCATAAGAGACGGAAAATCGCGCCGGCGCTCACCGCTAACCGTCAGCTTGTACCTGTTTCATGAGCGGTATAACTCTAGTCAGGCACGCAGCCAGGGGGAAGGGCCCATGCCCCCCCCCCCCCCCCCCACTTTTCCACTTTCTGGTACCTCCTGCCCCCCCCCCCCCCCCCGTTCCCCTCGTACAGCATTTTGTCATGGGCGCCCCCCCCCCCCCCCCCCCCCCCACCGAAACAAAATCCTGGCTATGGTGCCTGACCCTAGTGCACTACTACGCCTCTCATGCACTCAAAGCTCTTTGTGGAAATGACTGCTTTAGATGTTTTTTATGACATTCAGCTAGTTTCTAATTGAAACCATATGTTAAAATCACTAATTAAAATGTTAATTAGTCATTTTTATTTAATAAGCGAACTAATTAGCCAGTATCGCGCATTTTTGACGTCCGACCACCACGAGCAATGCGGTTCCGAGAAAGATTATCCTTTACCTTGAATACACTAATTTTTGAATTTTAGTCATCTTACGTGAAACATCCTGCATATAAAACGTTTTGGTACAATGAATTTATTTTCTTCGCCAATCATTTGGTATAGTGCAGCGGCAATCGTTGCAGGTGATACCCCAGCTTCGATGGCCAACCACTCTTCACAGCGTGGTTTGGAGCCCCGCCATTTTTGTGCTGGGTCCCTTGCAAAATTGAAAAGTTTTATCCTGTTCATCTTTCCCTTTCTCTGTCACATCGTGTCCGTATTCGCATCCGTTTGGGAATAACTCAAATAACGTTTGGATAACGAGCTTCAAAACCGCTAACAACGGCACACTAAACAAGATTGTTTTTTTGTGTGTCTGTGTGTGTTTAAAACGCCTCTTTAATTATATTAAAATAAAATAAAAATATATAAACCACAAATAAAGCAGGGTGGTTGTTACTGCAGGCCACAGAGACCCATTTGGGCGCGTCCACTTGTTGCAAGCGCCATATTAGGCATCGCAACGGCAGAAAACGCTCGTGAGAAATGAAACCTTGCGGACCGTGCTGCCAAGCCGCTGGCGGCAGCGATTTTGGCCGCGGAACCACAGTACGTGAAACGCGCTTACGTTTGACCACAGTGCTTCCATGCACCAACTGATGTCCGACTTTCTGTTACCAGGTATTACCAGGTATGTTGTCTGGCCATACCTACCGACGTACAGCCTTCATAGTTACCATTTTCTGCGCATTGCTTGTGGCAGTCTAAAGCTCCAGTAACCAATATCGCAAACTTTGCAAAACGTTATATTCTCCAGTCAGAGCTGTCTGACTTGTCCGACGTCGCTTGGAACTTTCCGTAAACAGACTTAAAGTTTAAAATCCTATAGCCCCCCCCCCCCTTTTTTTTCTTTCTTAATTGTTGTGCATAGTTCACTGGGCCCATGTCATCTGGCAGATTTGGAAAAATAATTTATACGTCGACGCAGAAATCAGTTCAAAGCATGTTTCAGTGTTTGCCGCCTTAAAACCTCAATCGTGTTACAAGCGTTATTCTCACTGACAATACGTTTCGTTTAGAGTAAACAAAATTAAGGACCATTTGGCACTTACTTACCACAGAAAGCAAGCTATTTACAATTGATGACTGTAAACTGCGGAAGATTTTAGACCGTCAGAGAAAACGCTGACATAAATAGAAAACCGCTAAAAATCGCACCATACAAAGAAAAAAAGGAGAAAAAGTGTTGCTTTAAAAGTTTAGTCAGTCTTGAAGTTGGTATACGCTTCAACAGGGGAGCTGTCTTTCAGCTGTAGATGAGATATTTAGCCAGTGCACTACAACCGCCAACCTGGGGTCTTTAACGTGCACCACGCAGGAGTGATCCCACGAACACGTGCCGGCACAAAACTCGTTCAGATCGAAACGGGCAGGGGTGGGGATGGAAGCCAGAAGGTTCTGCAGCGCAAGCTTTCGCTCCACGCCCGAGCTGAGACGTATTAGCCCACTCGGCCACCGATCTCCCTTAAATTCCGCCAAACGCAAAACGGCAATATTATCAAGCTAGAATATATATATATATATATATATATATATATATATATATATATATATATATATATATATATATATATATATATATATATATATATATATATATATATTGGTGGAAAATATGCTAAATTGAAGTCCGGAAACAAAACAAAAACAAGTATCTCAAATTAACAAAAAAAAAGTGTAAAAACAATGTCGAATTAGTCTTCCGACATTACACTTTCTTCACATGATGTGAGCACATATATGAACAGAAAACGAAAACAAACAAAGCATGTAACAGACATGCGAAATAGGGTGCCTTCAGGTGCACTTTGATTAGGGTTGATGATATCTGGCCATTTAGTTCCGAACGCTTATTTTTATTTTTTGTTCTGAAGCGCGTGAGAGCGTGTCCTTGCACGCGCTCTTGCCTCTGACTTTGCTACGGCGACATTCTGTTTTCGAAGACTTCTTTGTATTTCGCCTGTGAGCGCGTGCTGTCGGCATCGGGTACTACAAAGGATGGCGTCACCCTAAATAGAAGGGCATCGAGGCACCTTAATCCGAACTAGCTGAAAAATTGATTTTTTCAGCAAGCGCCACATTTACTCCATCCTTCCCCAAATAGAAAGAAGAGAACAGAACAATTTAACACATCCCAAAAATATAAAATTCCTGAAAATTTTATTAAAATTTTGAGCCCCATTTAAGATAAAAAGAGAGAAAGAGAGAGAGAAGCAATCGAAATAAGTTTGCAAAGTAATAAGACACCCTGGCTAGAAAGAGAGGCGGGTACGGAGTGTGTTCTTCCCCTCGCACAGAAGAAACAAATATGTACACCGACCAAAGATGCAATCCGTCTAGACCCAGAGCAAAGCGTATACAACAAGACAAGACAAGAAAACGAAATCAGACGAGCCGAGAAACAAGAAACGGCGGTCCCCGAACCGGACGGGTAAGTGAGATCGCGGGCGACATCATCTTGTCCTCGATGACGATGGTCGCGCCGACATTGTGCGAGTCTCGAGGCAGAGTTTAGTTGAGCGTCCTCCTCTGTTCTCCTCCAGGGAGTGTCTCTTCCTATGCCCGCTTCTTCTGCTCTTTTGGGGGACATCTTTGCGCAGTCGATCGCGTAAAATGGCAGAGAGAGAGAGAGAGGGGGGGAGGAGGAGAGAGGTCTAAGGAGATAAATGAAAAGGCAGGCGACGCGGAGTCGGCGAAGGCGATAAAAGGTATCGATCAGGACGGAAAGCATCTTTCTGCCACCTCACCCTTCACACAGCCATATACACACGTAGACGTACGCACATACACACACAAAAAAAGAAGCCAGATGTCCACAAATAAGGCCGAAAGCGTAGCCGGACCCGATCCAAAGCCACTCCAATTTCTCACGATGGGGGGGACACCGTTTAGAACCATTTCGATTTCCAGACTCATCCCTCCTCCTCTTTCTTACCTTTCCAACCTCATATCTACGGGCGCAAGAAAGGACTAGTGAGTGAAAAAATGTCTCCAATTTGCCTCAGCACTACTGCTTCTTTTTTATTGTGTGTGTTACACGGCGTCACCTTCTTTTGTCTGCTTTCGATTGGAGTAGTGTCGAAAAGGGTGGGTGGGTTGGGGGGGGGGGGGGGCATCATTCGAGTTTCTGGTAGCTTGTTTGTTCTTTGTTACCCACCGCATTATATATATTTTTTATTTACATGAAGTCGGTTAACGTACGACAATAGAAGGAGCTCAAATATGTCGAAGTAATGCTGCTGTTGTTTTTGTTTTCAGTTTTTAGCCGAGCATTTCAAGCACGCGCGTTATGAAATTTGTTTGGGCTGGGAGAAAAAAAAAAGAAAAAGAAGCGCCACGCTTTCCTTATTTTTGGTGAGTAGCTTTTGTGTCAGACGAAACGTAAACACTTTGATACAAAATATAAACATGGACATAATGGATGCCGTCGCGTGTGTGCCGTCTATTTGAGGCGCGGACGCAAGCTCCCATCAACCTTTTTCTTTTTTTCTTCCCCTACAATTATTATTACATTATTCTTTATTCAGTACCACATTCCGGTCCATTCACTTTTTCCGGGTCGTATCGACGTGTGGTGCTAAAAAGAAAGACGAAAGTGAATGCCGTATTGCCGGGCCATAGTCCGCACGCTGTATACATGCTCATTAAAAGTTGAACTTTTGAGCGGTTAGGACCATGGACGAGGTACGGACTAGAGCACTTGCCCACGGGCTACTTCAGGCTGGCCCAGGCGCTGACCTGGTTTCTGCAGCCGCGACGCAGCCAACGGCGCAGTCCAACTGTCTGGACCGACTTTGAGCCCGTTCACCGTCGCGCCCGACTGCGGACGCGTCACAGCCGTGGATACCAGGCTCCCGCCCGCCTCGCGTGAGAAGTCCGACGACGGCTTCACCTGGAGCGCGAAGCTCTTATTAATTCTGCAAAGCAGTCCTACGCAGAACGGTCAGTTGGACTGCAGGCTTGGACTCGATTGTGCTAATTTCGGCATGACAGGTGTACAAGTCCAGGCTACATAAGTCGTTGACATTCAAAGCAGTTCTGTGGACGATACTTTTAGCATGGAATGCTGCTGATAGCGGCACTGTCGAGCATATTACATGAGGCAGTCTTGTGTAGTACTCCAGCAATCCGTCAGACGGACGGGTAGCAATCGGCTGTGAGCTCAGTTCTCTTGCAGCCCGGCCTGAGCTGCGGCGTTCCGATTACTTCTTCTGTAGCCAAAAGGTTGAGAAAACTAGAAACGCCTGATTTGATTTGAACATTTGAAAGCTTACACATAGGTTAGAGAGGAAACGAGAGGAAGACAATCGTACACGAATTGCACTGGTTTTCTTTCCTGTTGGCAGCTGTCCCACTATGCTGATGGAATCCTCAGAATTCTCCTGTTTCTATTTATTTACCTTTTCATTTACTACCTACCTCGTCCAGGGGGCAAAATTGTTGGGAGGTTCGACGTTACGAAACACTAGTTTTTCATACGTACAAAAAACGCAGTGTACCGAAGCTACAAATATTTCTATGTGAGTATAGAATACGAAGAAAATATCGAGAAGAAAAACTCTGTTTCGAAGCAGAAATGCTTTATAAAATGTGTAAAAAACACACAGAAAAGTATTGAAAACATATTTCAAAAAAAATCGGAAGTTTCTGTGACGACATACTCTGTAAGACAATTCCAGTCATGGATCGATCTTGGAAAGAAGGAGTTTTTAAACAATTCCGTTCTGCATCTAAACTCTTTTATCTTCAATGGATGATCCATCCTTGTTGAAATATAATCGGGGGTATGAAAATATTTGTCCTTGTCAATGAGTGTAAGTTTTAGGAAAATATTCCTAAAAAGCTTTATTCTGAGATATTTCCTCCGCTTAGCGAGCAGCTTCCAACCTAAGCTGATTATTTCTTTTTTAAATTGGTCATGCTTGATGTGAAGTTATAATTATTGTGGGCTTTCTTAGTCCAACAAATCTTTTGGCTTGTTTTTTACATTGCAATGTGACTATGTATATGTAGAAGGGGCTCAGACCCAGTCAAGCCGCACTCTTGTGGCTTTTTGTCTGTGCTCCGGACATAATTTATTTCTACTTTGTACTTGGTGATGACAAATAAACTTTGATTTGATTTGACTTGATTTCGCCTTGTCAATTTTCAAGGGTAGTTCCCTTCCCGTAAAACTGAGACCAACAAACTTGCCGAAGAAAACGTCGGAGTGTTCGCAGACGACGCGAATGATCAACGAATCGTGTAGCTCTGTGGCGCCGTCTCTATATAGTGCACTGCCATCGGAAGACAACGCAGTGCGTCGTCATCGCCGCTGGGCTTAGCTGGGCC
>JAZHYW010038398.1:65000-114723 GCA_037355805.1 Ixodes ricinus
GTTTTCGTACAATTTACAGACACGCATAAAACGAGAGAGGAAATACATTAAAGATGGCCACTCAAGAATTAGGGTGGAGATGCGGGCCAGTTGGTTCATACTATAATAAAATCCGCACAACGGACAAAAACAAAAAGACAAGAAAAGGAGTAGAAGGGTGTTGTACACAAGACAACCGCTACATCTCAAGAAACCGGACTTTCTCCATACCCTAAAATACTCGCCGTCCATTTCCGAATCATGAGAAATCAGATATACAGCAACTCAAAAGACATCTCATAACATCCACCCCTCCCCTGCTCGGCGTACGTGCGTCGTTCTGTGATATGTAAATAAAATGCTGACACGACGCGTTCACGCGGTACACAGCTCGCAGGGAAACCGTTAGCCTCGGCGTCGGCAGCGGCGAGGCCTATTTTCGGTTGGCGTGCTACGCGTCAATCAGCATTCCCTGGCCCCGCCCCCGTGCACGTCGTCCGCTCTGGACGTCTATTAGCTCTTGGGACAAATTCCAGGCAAAAACATTTCTGTTTTTTTTGTGTGTTGTTTTTTTCCTGGTCGGTCTCTTGAGTTTTAGCATGGCAGCGTCGAAGTGTGCGAGGTTAACGATCCGCTTGGATCGTTAACCGTGCACACTCGACGCACAGTGTTGCGTGTATGTGTGTGCTGTGTGCGTGTGTGTGTGTGTGTGTGTGCGTGCGCGCGTGTGTGCGTGTGTGCGTATGTGTGTGTGTGTGTGTGTGTGTGTGTGTGTCTGTGTAGTGCAGGGGCGCTTCGCGGCTAGGTGCTTATATGGTCGCACACATGTTAGTCGCGCACATAATCGCTAACGTGTTAAAAAATGTAATTTTAAAAATTCGGGGCGTGGCATTTTTTTATGTTTGCGGTTCTAGTTTCGTGATCTGTTCTTCGGCGTTCTGATCGCGCGATGCCGGAATCTGATTGGCTGCGAACCAACAATAAAGATGTTTGGGACGCGCCACGTCCCAAGCGTTTCTCAAGCTGCCATTGACAGCATGTATTGATCGTGTGTCAACTTCACCGCGGAGCATGTACGGAACGCCAGTAATCGAGATCCTTAGGAGGAGGCGGCTCACACGTGCTTCTGATAAACTGACTGGAGACCAGAATGAATACGCTTCAGATAAGGCACAAAGGGGTTCAGAAACACTTTGACGCAGTCCCAAATCCACTCCAGACTCGTAAAAAACATTTTCATTAAGAAAAACACTGGCAGTTTGGTATTGTGTCCGAAACTCTCTGAAGCCAGATGCTCCGACTTCGAAACCTGTTTTAGATATCGTTTGGTCACATCGCTTCCATATACTTATTTTCGAAGATATATTCGAAACCTTCAAAATACCTCCACCACGATAAACAAAGACAGATGCTTGCCACGTTAGAAACCTAAAAAAGAAATCGCTTTATTGTCATTATTAATAGTTTTTATACCCGTGTATTCTATGCTGTGGGCGCTTCTTTCGTTCTGAAGCGTGCTGAAACCTTTAGAGCGGTAAACTAGCTGGCAAAAATGCCCCCCTCCCCCCCCCCCCGGGTTGCCGCCATTTCGCCCGTTAGCCACATTAGCGATCACGTGAATTGGTCAGATCAGGGTCAGCAGGGCCGTGTTTCAAAATTTACTGGATGTCACTCTAGGTTGAAAGTTCAGTGCCTTGGCGTTTGAAAACCTACCCGCGTCTAGTTGCCCCAATATATGTCTTGTCACGTGACATGATCCGGCGGAGTAATTTGGATCCATTCGAACAAGATTAGGACACAGCCTCAGAGGACCCATCTGCTGACTGTGATGTGGTCAAACTGATCTGGCCCACCTCTGGGGGCAGCCATCTTGACGTCACGTGATCACTAATCTGGCAAACAGGCAAGATGGCGGCAATCGGGGTGGGGAGGGGGGGGTGTTATTTTTACTGCAGGCCGTAGGTTGCGGTTTACGGCTCTAAGGTTATACTCCAGCTCGTCGGTTCAAACCTAGCAACAATAAACGCGATACTTTCAATCATTGACGGTTCAATTGAAGAGGAAAAGAAAGCTCTGAACTAAGAACAATTAAAAAAAACGAGCGGTCTCTATTTTGCTCTGCACTACTTAAATTGTGCTTGAATAACGCCCAAACTACTTCGTACGGTCTGCGCTCTCGTTTCTGAACAAATAGACTCCTGGTCGTTGAAAATAAAATGAATGGGTCATATATACAGCTGAACAAACGCGCAAACCTATAAAAAAAAACTGCCACGGTCTTTTTTTTTTTTTCTTACCAGAGCACGAGCATTAAACGAAAAAAAAAAGGGATAGATAATGATGAGACAACCGACGCCGCTCTTTTAACAAAATCGTCGCCGATTGCTTTTGAGAATCGACGAGGCGGAAATCTGCCGACAGCCCCTTCCACGATAAGCGTGGAAAAGAAAGGGAAAGGGGAGTACACCACGATTACCACCACTGGGAAGGACGGAGTCGGGAGAAAAAATCATTTCCGGAGCCCGCTGATTGATACTGGATGGCGCCAGTGGGACGTCAATATTGAACCTAGCGAAACCATAGGGTCACGTGGGACTGGCGTCACGTGGTTTCGCCGAGAGACGGGTCCGTCCGTCGCCGTTTCTGTCCAGGGTCGTCGTACGACGGTGACCACGTCCCTTTCGATCAAAGTCCGGCTGGCTTTCCTTTTTTTTTTCCTTTATTTTTTACGAAGACAGTTGTTACTTGAAGACCTTTCCCAACGGATCCAGTGAGGTCTTTCGCTCAAAACCACCGTCGCACTCCTCGTACAAAAAAGACACACCAAAAAACACTGTGTTTCTTGCAGCCATACGCTTGCTGACGTCAGCACCATCTGCAGGCACGACTCAGGCCAATCGGAAGCGTGCACACGACGTCTCGGTGTCTGGTGACCCGAAATATCGGCACGTGACGTGACATGGCGACGCCGCGTGATACTGTGACACACGTGCCGCGATAGGCATGACGTATACGACGTGACGTTTTGGAGACATCGCGGTCATCGTCGCGGTATCATTTATGTACGTGCGGTGCACCTTACGGAAAATAGGAAACGAGTTGAATTGAATTGTGATGCGGCGTCGCGTGACGCGACGATGTCACGCGGACCCGCCGTGACGTTACGCGATACCGTCATACGCTACGTGGACGCCGTGAAGTCACACGAAGTCGGGGTTAGTGTGCGGTGTAGCTCATTCGAAAAACGAGAGACCGGAATTTTTTTTAACGAAGTTAAGTAGGAATGGAATTGGACTAAAGAGAGCCGTGTGCTTTTTTACTTTTTCTTCTAATATTATAGAGCTTGTAAGAACATTGTTGATTGCCACTCGTGTTGGGTTCACGTCGTTCACGCGTGAATCTTAAATATGGAGTCACGAAAAATGGAGGACTTGGTTTGAGTTTCGGTTGGCGCGCTTCAAAGAGAAAGGATCGAGAAAGAGGTACTGGGTGTGAAATTACACTCAGACCGCGGAAAGTTTACGCCTTCGTAAAAAAAAAAAACGTCCCGAGAAAAAGATACTTAAAAAAAACAGCGAAGGCATTTGTCATCAAGTGTAAACAACGCGAGGGTCTCATGAACCAAATTTTACTTATAAATAAGCTCCGCTAGATATTTTAGACGTGGTTTCTATTAGTCAAAATATCTACGAAAACAAAAACCACTTCTTTGACGCCCTTTCTGCCCAAAGTGCAGATACCACCACCATTTATTTGTCTCCAGTTTACCTAACCATTTATACTCAAGATCAAAGAAAAAAAAGATTTTGCACGAATTAAACAATAAAGCGCGAGAAAAGCACACACGACGCTCACATAGCTACTTAAAAAAAAAAGGGAAAATTCCACATTTCAATTTGTGGACTTGAGCTGGCAGATTGCGGGTGGATAATTCAAACGACGACTCCCCGACGGCTTGTACGACTTCAAACATAAGAAAGAAAAGCGAAAGGCGCACTATATTTCTTGCTCAACAAATATTTTTCCACGCACCACCTTTCTTCGTGCCATAAGACGGGAATCTCAAAACGCAAGCAAACGTAAAAAAAAAAAAAAATTCTTCTCCGAGTTGATATTTGAGCGTGAAATATATTCGAGCTGTGCCGCCTAGATAAATCTTCGAAAGCACCAAATCTTTTTCTTTTTCTTTCTTTCTTAACGTTTCGCCCCTTAGCATTTTTGCTCAATTTTAACGCGGCAATTCGCGCCATCTTTATTTCCAGCCGAGCCAAATCTTCGCGTCGTCTTTTTTAATTTTTTTTCTTATTTATTTACGTTAGTTTGACCCGTTTCAGAGTTTACGCGGTGATATGAAGAGGAAGGCTGAAAAGCTGAGACTCGGACCGCTATTTCAAAAGTCCTCCGCCGCGTGACAGCTTTCAAAGAAGAAGGAAAAAAAAAATTAACGCGTTAAAACACGGAACTCAATGGTACTCTGAGACGATGGCACTCAGATATAATTCTTTGCTTCGTACAGAATTGAAATCTTGCTTGACTTATAGGGCAAGCTGCGAAAGCCTCCTCAATCACATCAGCGAACGCCAGATTGGCCACACGACGGGTGAGGGTTCCAAATTGCGTATTTCGCGCACCGGAACGCAAGGAGGGGGCACGCCAATTAAAGGGCAACATATAGAGGGCGCAGGAAACGCTCGATGACCAGAGCCGTTGATACTGAGAGAGTTTGGCCAATAGGCGGAGCTTGTTCCCTGCTAGAACCAGCGGATTTCGGGATAACACAAAATGGCGTTACTTCTTTGTCTTGTTTATTCCTGAGAACGTTTTGATGCCGTTGCTTGTAACTTTATTTGGCTCATTCTGAACTTGTACGTTGGCCATCGTTGGCAAAGATACCGAACGTCCTTGTCGACGAAAGGAAAAAGGCAAGCATTTCGGTCCTCTCACACGCTGTTGAATGCTGCGTTATCCATGGGTAAGCCGTTTTTCCTTCGACATCAACGATGCGTTGGTCGGTGTTCATATCACTCTAAAAAACAACTGGTTGTTAACGAACTCTTATGGGTTCTCACTTGTCCATATTTTGCACCCTAAAAAGTTCTTTTAAGCAACCCCTAAAAGGGTGCTTCGTGAAAAACCTATAAGAAGTTCTTTCATGATCCCTTTTTTTTTTATGCGAAAGAGTTCTTCATCGCCCAGTTGCCTTGCTAGTGCTCCAGAGGGCGATAGTGTTTGAGGTGAAACCGCTCTTCAGGAGCTGAAAGGGTTCTTGAAATGTCGAAGAATCTTTCAAGAACGGATTTTGGTTCTATAATGTACCGCCGGCAAGCAACGATGGCCGAAACCTCTTCTAGCAGAGCTGGCTTACGTTGAAGGGATCGTTATTTTGAGGCCACCTTTTAAAAAACCACAAAAAGAAAAAAACAGTTTTTTAAGCAGTCTGGTTTGGACACGCGTGTCGAAAAGTAAATTTTACGCAAAACAACAACAACAACAAAGAACACCATTTTTAGAGAAATATTGACGGCACGAGACGCGATTTAGTTGGTAGTCATTTTCTTTCCACTTTCCATAAATCTCGCGCCGTCTATATTGCTATAAAAAATTCGCAAAAAATTAATTTATTTGACAGGCGTGTCCCTACCAGACTGTTAAAAATATATTTTTTTTTCAGTGGTCCTTTAAGGCTAATAACGGCCTTTTAGCGCAGCCACGTTTATTGTTACAGCGTTTTTTTTTAAGATCTATCTTCAAGAATGAGTACAGAGTCGTATTTTCCAACGATCGTTTTCGTTTTCCAATAGAAACCACAGCCCCAGTTCTAAGCAGGAATATTTTCAGCTTTCACGACAAGAACTAAATGAGTGCCCATGTGTCTTGTTGCGAGAAGCTGTGTACTGCAACCCAGGAAATAATGGCAGCAACAAGAAGTAATCGAAAAATAATTTATTGTAGGCCAAATCATGTACAGGCAGCCAAGCAGCATGTTGTGTTGCTACAAATGCCTGCATGCGGAAGCAGGAGAAAGCTTGCTATTCTTACGTGAGAATTTAAGGTTGTGGGGGTGATAGGCAGAATTTTTTTTTTATCTATACACATAAGAAAGTTTTAAGAAAAGGGAGTTCTAACACTGGATATTTATTTATTAACAAAATGAGAGTAACAGTAATTATGTTGTGGGTTTATTTAGAAAGGTCGATGCTGGCCAGCCCTCAGATGCGGCAACTCGTCTCTCGCTGTAGATGAGTAATTTAGTTAGTGCGGTACGACTGCTAGCCTGGGATCTTTAACAAAGATGAGAGTGAACTAAAGAAGTGGCAAAGGGAGTGCAAAAACCAATTTATGATCTTCAAAATCATTCATTCCAGACATGTGAAAGCACTTGGAAGTGCACTTAGCCTGCCCGAATCTACTTAGGCAACTCGTAACTAAAATATCACTACAAGGTCATCCCAGCTGTAACCACTCAGTAACTGATATGGCTTGCAATCCACATTCTTATACGTATGTATAGTCCTCGGCAATATGAAAGACCCACTGGGGCGTGGCCGAGGCGATGCGCGAGCGCTGCGCCGCTCGGGCAATTCCATTCTGCTTCGAGGGGAGGACGCTCACTTAGGGTTCAGGCACAAACTGACGAACTGATAAGCGCGCTGCGCTTTAGCTGAGCCCCGAGTTAGCGTACTCTCTCGAAGCTGAATGGGAATTGCCCGGAGCGCTCGCAGCGCCTCCGCCAGCCACGGCCTCGGCCACGCGCTCTCAGTGGGTCTTTCATATTGCCGGGGACTGTACACTATTTAGTATACAAAAATATCACCATGATCTGTTTTGCACGAGAGAATCTGTTTGAAGACAAAACTTCAACACAGAAAAGCATGACCACACTGTGGCACCTTAACAGAACCGAAGGACATGAACTTCTATACTTTAAGCATAATTCGAGCCTATTGTTGCAAAACGAAGGCTCATGCAATTAAAAAAAAGGAAGTGACAAAGCAAATCTCTCCTAAATGTCAACAAACCTTCAGTAATATCTACTCTGCTCGAAATAGCACCAACACATCTTGAGTACATATCGCCTACGGTTGGTGTCATCAAAGAAACAATAGGAAGCCACGAAGGTCACGTTTCTCGCGTACCTTGAGTCACGTAAAAAAACAACGAAAAAAAAAAAACCGTCAACTTGCGCGTTTTGCCGTTAGTTGGGGCACCAAGCCACGCAGCAATATCGTAGGACATCCTTCAGACATCTAAAAGCGCGCTGCGATGATTACCAGATTTCTCAAACCAGTTTATAACTAATGAACAAATAGATAATAAAAGAAATAAACAAAATACAACACAACAAAACAAAAAAAACGTAGTGCTATGTGTCGAGAAACTTAGGGAGAGGAGCAGACGTGAAAGCGCGGAGACGTCAGAACGCCGACCTCTCAGTTGGAGAGATTAGTGGGTAGAGCTAAAGCTAGCAGCACACGCCTCCACTGCAGTCGTCGAACGCGTTAAACCGCAGATCACCGGCGTGTTGGCGTTTGGCTCTCGCATTTGAACGCGTTCGACGATGCAGTGGAAACAAAGGCAACCTTTCACTTCACTGCACTCGTCGAACGAAACAAGCGTATACCGCTGAAAAAGATCACCCCAATGTAGCATTTACATACCTCAAGCTCAGGAACGATGCCAAAATGTTTCAGAGCTCGAGCCGCGCCCGCTCGCCCCAACCACTATTGCCCCAACCCAGCGAACGGTGACGGCCGTTGAGGCTAAGCCGCTACGACGACACTCATGATGGAACGTAGAATAATTTAAGTGATCCCGATATTTCTACAAATATTATTACACTACGTTTACCAATAAAAGTGTTTGTAAACAAATCATTGGAAACACTCTCAAAATGTTTGTTTTTTTCCCCTTCAGCAGCGATGTCTGGTCGGCAGAGGCAACACTACAAGTAATGGATTAACTTGCTACGTTGTACATCACTCCATGAAGCACTTATCTCGGCTTCTTTTCTAGCGTGTTTTTTTACGTTTTACGTTTATTATATTACTCTACAAATATGTTTAAAAAAAAAAAACGAACTTCTCTCGAAAGCGTCGCTGTCGGCAGGGCAGGGACTGTGGCGCCACGCGCAAAGCGAACGTGATGTTGGGAGAAGTCTGTCAGTTGTTTGACGCATATTCGGCTCCATGGAGCTTTTGGAGGGACAAAGTGATTTATATCGCAAGAAAAGACACGCACTCGCTCTTCAAGAGTCGCTTTATTTTGCCCGCTCTTCTTCCGAATGACGGTGACGTGCGCGACCAAAACCTTTCCTGTGATCGGCTTTCCGCAATTCTCCGAACATTCACTAGGCGTCTTAAAATAGATTAAGGATGCTTTCATCGACAGAAATAAGGGTAATGTTTCGAAGGCCTCTTAAGTTCTGTGATAGAGGAAAATTATACCCCTGGTTTCAGTGCACGCCTGGCAAGCTCGCCAAATGTCACGTTGGAACGGGATCTTGTGCGAAATCAGGAGAGGCGAGACAAAAGGGCGAAACCAATAAAAATACTATGTAAAAAAGGAAGAACTAAACAAATAGTTCAGGCTAAAAAATATAATTTGAAGTTTTAAGTAGAGTTCCAGGTAGACAGTGCCTGACTCACGTCGGCGTGGAGTTGGAAATAGGTGATGGCCGGCGGACTTCCCTAGGACCCTTGGTTGTAGGCCAGTCTTGTTCCAGATTAATTTGCCCAGGGATAGTCTTCAGGGACAAGGCAGGAACTTGTCGGACATGGGGGCAAGGACAGCCGCCGGTGTATTCGCTTCGGTATGGAGCTGAAGTCGAACTGACCAGGCCAGCAAGGAACTCTCTCGCAAGCACCCGCACGTCAAATCTCCTCTCCTTTTTCAACATTGACAAAGGCTTTTAGCACGAGCGTTTTACAGCGAAGCTGTATATGCCTAGGGTTCCATGCATTTTTGGTATCCGTGTGCAAAAACAAAAGGCAAACTGCATGTAAAAGCGCTCCATTGTATGGAAATGCATATACGCCTTGTCACCTCGATATGCATTTTGATAAGGAAAGACGTCCGGACGTGTGATAATAAAGAAACATCCGACGAGAATGGGCATTCTCCCGCTCGAGTAGGGTGACGTCACTGCTTTACATATATAAATGCAGCAGCTGCCAAGCATGGCATTCCATTGTCTTCTGCAGTTGCTATGAGAAGGCCACGTACAG
The DNA here is from genome assembly GCA_037355805.1 of Ixodes ricinus. Lineage (NCBI taxonomy): Eukaryota > Metazoa > Arthropoda > Arachnida > Ixodida > Ixodidae > Ixodes > Ixodes ricinus. The sequence continues at coordinate 74,204 of JAZHYW010038398.1, forward strand.
TTAGGACTCCCGAAAAGCAACGTGCCTATGACGAACGGCATCGGTCATGTAGAGATTTAACTTTACCAAAGAATCCCACCAAAGCTGTAATGGAACCCATTAGTGTATATCATAGTGATCCCAAAGCAATGATGCCTACCGTTTCAAAATGATGTATATATACTGCAAATAAACATTTGGTGAACAGCTTTTCTGTGTCTCTTGGTGAATCATTTGTGGTGGTGCTCTACAGCTTTGCTGGCCAACTAACTTCAAAGAGTGAAATGGCTCCCAATTTTTTAAAACAATTGACGAATCAACTCGCGATTTAAACCAAGCCCGTCCCCATCGCCGTGTGTTGGTTTGTTGATTCTTAAAAAAGTTCTTTCTAAAGACTTGTCAAGTTCCCGTAAAAGACGGGTATTATATGTCCCTGTTTTACGGGCGTTTAAAAGGACTTTGGAACGAGCTCCTCTTATGCAGCATTCACACTTGCGTTCGAATCACAACCGCGAAGCGGATCTGCTCGCTTTCGTCGCCAAACTCGCGCGAAGGAACTGAATCTTTAAGCAGCCGGCGTTCGCAACCGCCAGTGAAAATCAGGTATTCGAAGTCAGAGAACCGGCGCACGCCGATGAGTACTCGCAGAGTCGAGATCGAAAGTTGATTCGCCCGTTCTCCGAGAAAGTTGGTTCTGAACGCCTTTAATACCTGTGTTTTATCATGGGCACTTATACTGCCGTTTCACGGGCACTGAAAGTGCCTTCAGAACGAACTCCACTAAAGATTCGGTGAACAAGCGTTCGCCAATGGAACATGCAATGTCTGGATCCCAATCTCATTTGCCTATTCGTTAAAGAAGCTCATTCCGATGGCCCCTCACTGCCCGTGATGCAGGGCTTGAATACCCCTGTGATACTGGCAGTAAAAAAAAAAAAAAGAAGAAAAACAACAACATTACAACAATCTTTTTTTTTTTTTTAAGAATCGGCGATTTGCAGTCGGGATTGCGTGGTGATTCGCCAAATGTTTAAAAGAGTTCGTTCTGAAGCCCTTCTAAGCGTCCGTGAAACAGATATATTAAAAGGTCTTCAGAACCAACTCTTTTAAGGAATCGGCGAATCAACTCGCGATCTCGTCTCTGCGAGTGGCTTTTCTCATACGCTGGCTCGCCGATTCTTCCGTGGAGCTCGTTCTCGATGTCTTTTAAATGCGCCCGTGAAACAGGGAGTATTGTTTAAGGAACCAAACTTGAATCGGAGCACGCTGTCGAATCCCTTCAAAGAAACAATGCCGACGGAAACGCAACAGAAACCAGCGTCCTTTGCAACAGGCTGACGCCGCACGTTTCCCACAAACTCACCGTCGTGGTCGTCCCAGAGGCACACTTGGAAAGGCGCGAATCCGCAGGCGCTGGCAGGTCATAAATCGGGCCGTGCTTGTCGCGTGGAAGTGTGCTTCCATGCCACCAACGGCTCGCGTTTACTACCCCCACGGGAAGCTTGCAACGCCCTGTAAGGCAACGCTCTTATTTTTTCTCCCGGGAAGCATCGGAGGCCTCTCGAAGCCTTTTCGCTGAGCACCATCAAAACACTGATCGCGTTCGACAACTGACGGCACACCGCGTTGGAGTGTTCGAACAGCTTCCCACCCTCCGTGCTCGTTTATTGTATTTTTTTTTTTTCGGGCACCGAACTGTCCGACTTTTCGAGCCTTCTGTCCAATTTAGCTCGAGTTCGCATTTTACTCTAAATTTATTTTCGCTTTGTTTTCTTTTACTAGGGTATAAAACTTTCAGAGGGTTCGATGGAATATTTTTTTTATGTGTGTGTGTGTGTGTGTGTGTGTGTGCGTGTTTTGTTTTTTTTTTTTTCGCGCGAAGGATTGGCAAGTAGGGACTTCGTTTCGGAAGTTATTAAATTTTGAAAGTCAGAACAAAGACACCTTTTCTTTTTCTCTTTTTTTTTGTCTGTGTGGGAGAATGCACTTAACAGGGTCAGAACTATAACCATGGCTCACATTTTAATCGAATTTACCTTTACATCATTCACGCATTGATCTCCCTTGCTCAGCTCGCATCACAAGCGAGACATGGACTAAACAGACGTTGGTATGAATTTGGACCTCGTATTTCTCGACATAAATGGACAGTAGACACCTTTCAGATAAATGCATGTCAAGTTTGTCTCGTTAGTTTGTTCTTTTAGGGGAAAAAGTTTTTCACAGTCACAAGGGTCAGCGGATCAAGCAGGTCGGCAGGTGGCTCGGCGCGAACTGAAAGCGCGGGAAGGGACTGAAACTCCCGTTGTGCAGGATTATAAATTCTGACTTACGATAGTAATCCAAAACACAAACGTGCACCGAATATTACCTCAATGAATCCATGGATATAAAAGATAAGAACACGCGATTGATTCGGATATGCCGTATTTTCACAACTCTAGTCCGCACCCGGAGAGTAGTCCTCAGGGGCAAATTTGGGGCGACAAATAAACCATTTTGCTTAGATAGTCCGCACCCCAGCATATCCTCGCGCCGTGCATAGCCCGAACTTAGTGCCTAATCCGAACGTAAAAATTATCGTACATAGTACATCTTGTCAAATGACTGCTGTGTCAGCTCACAAAGAAGCTTGTATCATAAAATAAATCAACATTGTTACACACTGCTATTCATAAAATCCTTCACGTCTTATCACAAAAACTGGAGAAACTGAATTGGTGTTTAGGTCAAGTGATGTATTTTCCCGCCAAATTTAGTGGGAAAACTGAATTGGTGTTTAGGCCACGTGGCATCAATTTTTCCGCAAAACTTTTGCGGAAAATGCACGGATGGACGAACGGACAAAATTATTTGAATGGGGGTTCCGTTAGAAAGCGTTTTATGATTTAAACCTGCTACGTGACATTAAGCGCGACATTTCACGTGTGCGCGTCATACCCTATGGTACAATGAACTTCGTCTCTAAATCAAAAACTTTTTTTTCGGTATCTTCATTCTCCAAGTTCTCCTTGAAAATCTTTGCTCAATTATCGTGTTCCACGGGCACGAAGACGTCTGGGCATTTTTCGGAGTAAAAGTTTACGCGCTTTTTATTGCTCTAAAGGTGAAGCATCATATCGTGCTTCAACCTTCGCTCGTTTCTGTGCGCCGCTTTGTTTGAGTTGTATAAAAGAATCCAGAAAGTGCGTCAAAGTCGCAACCTTCACGGCCTCCAAGTCGAGAGGTGAAAAAAAAAAGCTGATTAAAGATGGCTGTGAGAGGTCAGCCTGCCGCTGAAACGAGGACGACGTTGGTTCAGGTTTTAGATGGGCGCTTTAGTCAGTGCGACAGACTGCTAACCTTGAAGCCTTTTGCGTGCATCTCGCCGTAATGATCGCACAACCGCACGCCAGTGGTAATTGCTGTGCGTTTGTTTGGACGGCGAGCAGTTCGTCAGCCCCAGTGGGTGTTTCGTGTTTCAGCTGTAGATGAGATATTTAGTCGGCGCAGTATAAGCGCTAGCAAGGGTGTTTAACGTGTATCACGTAGTGGTGATTACACGACCGCACGCCGGTGTGATGAGCATACAGATCGAAGCGGGTAAAGGGGTGGGAAGGGGCGGGGGGGGGGGGATGGAGCCCAGGATCCCTGGCTTCTATTGCGCAAGCTTTTGCTCCACGCTCTCGTAGCTGTGGTGTGCTAACAGTCGCTGACGAGATCATGGTCTCCCTTCACTTTCCTCTTCCTAGGAGGCGAAATATGTACAGTATACAGAAAGTTCACGAGATGAGAGAACCGTGTTTTTCGGATCGGGGAAATAAACTATGCACCGCGGAATTTCCCCGTCAAGTGCAGCAGGGAAAAGTCTCCGTCAAATTTAGCGGGCAAAACGACCTGGCGTCACATGATCGCCGGACACACGTCGCGGTGTTTAGTCCTGTCCGTGACATCGTGACGTCGTATCAGGTGACGACATCCCGTGACATCGATTCTCCCGCTAAATTTATCGGAGAAATCTAGCGACGTCAAATCGCGTGAAGTCAATTTCGCCGCTAAGTATTGGCGACGTGAGCGATCGAAAGTGTCGCTGTGGTCGGCCCACCACAATTGGCCGAATGCTGACTATGACGTCAGCAAAGGATGTCTCATCAACGGAAATAAGAGGAATGCAAGAACTTCAATTTTGACGGTGTTGGCAGTGAGGCTTTGAGAGCGCTATGATTTCAGGCTTCCGCCATTACAAACACCATCGAACTTGTTGTTCACAAGGTAATGACGTCACGAAAGGTAACCGAACCAGGGCGCCACCGAAACATCTCGCCGCTAATAGCGGGTACATTAGAGAGTTTTAGTAGATCGTTCCGATGACTCCGATAACGATACCCGATACTCTGCCTCCGCCTTTGCGCTTACATATATAGTATCGTTATCGGGGGTATCGGAGGTATCGGAACGATCTACTAAAACTCTCTATTATTAAACGATTCGGTCTTCACTCCCCCCAATACGACCGTTTAAAGCTGCCCAAACAAATCGAACCCATCGGTCCCACTGCATTTCATGCATTATATTACCGTTTGGAGATAGAGGAGCTAACAGGAGCTTCTCTGTTTTTATTAGAAAATACGAAAAGTAGCGTCATGGTCCTTTTCCCAGCAAGCCTGGGCGCATCATGAGCACACCCTCTTCCCCGTCCCTCGCTTCCGGCTGTCACCATTTTTGGAGGGCAACGTTCCGCACGGCCACCATTGTCATCACCCATCTTTGCGCGTATTTCGTCTTCTCTTAGAATTTTTTTTTTTTTTAGCATCAATAGTGTGGGGCATAAAAGGCAATACAACCGATACAACGGTGCGATGCAAATGTGTTGCGACGGGCGGCGGCCCACCATTTGTAGTTCGTAGGCAACACCCTATAGAGTGTTCTGGTTTCTTTATAAATGCACAAATGCGCGACGTTTCCAGAAACAAGCAACCTCCGTGTCACGTGACGCGGAGCGAAGCGCAGGGAGAGCCGAGAAGGGGCGTCCGTGGATGGGTGTCAGTGGTGGCCCGACACAGGAAATGGTCTGGCATTAGATTGACGCGGGCGCTGGCAGACGCCCGCAGCGGCAAGGTCGAACCTCGCTGCCGCTCCCGGCCTCGGAGGACTCCGTCCGTGCCGTCCGTCCGCTCTCCTACAAGACGCCAACTGTCCCGCCCGCGGTATCGCGGAGATACGCTGAGAAAAATACAAAGGGCAGAAGATGCACTGCCTCCCTGTCTCTATTTGGATGTGTCGTCATAAAAAAAAAAAAAGAAAGAAATATGTCAGATTAGTTTTTAACGATTACTTGCAGTTATAGATCCCCGCACAACTGTTTACAAAATATAACAACCTAGCGTTAAAAGATAACACTACAGCGTTGCAATAAAATAAAAATAAAACTTTAGTGCGTCTGCATCAGTGTTGTACGGAACGGCATTCGTAGGAATGCGTTCCTCTTAGAAGGAACGGAAGAACGCCGCTGTTCCACCTTACATCGGTAGAACTCGGACAAGTACGAGCTTGTCACGTTTTCAAGGGAACGGCTGAAGGAACGGTGTTCCTTTTTTGTCTGCTTATCTGCGCTTCTATCTCTTTTTAATAGGTGTTTAGACTTTTTAATATCGGCTATATCAACCTCTGGCTTGAAGGGGTGGTGAAGTGTTCGAGAGACAGTCAAAAACAATAAAACTGCAAACAAATGTGTTATCTAGGCGGTTTCAGATGTACGTCGGCGTGGATGTTTTCACTTGGTTTGCTTTATTTTATGTACGAATTATCCGGCACAGTACTTTATCAAAATACACAAAGTAATGTTAATGTAACGAAACGTTCCAGTCTTTGAATAGTTAAGGGAACGCGTACCTTTCGAAACACTGGAACTTGTCACAGAAACTTGTTCTAAGTTTGAGAAGGAACGGGGAACGAGCTTTCGTTCCTGTTATGGAGGAATGTGTACAACTCGGGTCTAAATTCCAGGCAAAAACACCTCAGAAAGCGGAAGCTCTGAGCATGTGCTTTTAAGCACATGCTCAGAGCGCGTTCCACTGGCCATTAAACAAAGGTGGCAGCACGCAGTAGGCGAATATTTGAATGGTTCAATGGCGAGGAGATCGAACGACACATGAAAACTTCGTACACTCCTAAGGGTGTAAATCAGCTTGTCCCTGGGCTAGCACCCTAAGGGTGTTAGACCTTGCGCGTCTTTGTGTTTTAAGTTCTTCCCATTATTTGTAACACAGAGAGTTTTCGAGAAACGAGAACCATGTTTTCCGGCCAGAGTAAAAATGAAGTATGCGTCGCCCAAAAGTTCCAACTTTGTGAGGATGTGAGGCTAGCGGTTGGGATATGACCGGAAAGTTTGAGAACATGACGTTTCCTAAATCAACGTACAATTGAAAAAAAAATTTAATTTCCCTATGAGCCGACGTTTACCTAAGCATAATATAATCAAAGCAGAACTCGACATCGTGGATTCTCGCGGGATTTACATCAGTGGAAAACACTTGCCAGCAAGAAAGAGGATATTGTGCTCTTTCGTGTTGACAAGTTGTTTTGTTTTTTACTGAAATAGATGCTACAGGTTCCCACAATGTCATTTCTCGTTTTGACGACATTAGGCTTAGGTGGACGTCGGCTCATAGAGAAATTTTCCGTTTTCTTTAATTATATTTTGTTCCAGGTAACGTCATGGTCTCAAACTTTCGGGTTATATATCCCAACCTGTAGCGTCATACTCTCAAGGAGTTCGAGCTTTCTGCGCTGCATAGTTTATATAACCCGGGACGCGAAACACGGTTCTCTTGTCTCGAAAACTCCCTGTATAACTCACTTCCAAGAATGTATCTGAAAGTAAAATGAATTGGTACAAGGAAAAACATCATCCCACTCGGATAGCGCCAGCTCGGCGGGCAACTATAGGCCCGAGCCCGCGACGAAGGACGTACTTCGACGCACTGGCTACAGACACGACACCCAGCCGAAGGCTGACGCATTAATTCGTGTTCATTATATGTCTGCACTCGATCTTACTGTGATGACGTCATAAGGCTGGTGCATCAACTTTGATTATTCCAGGTGTTGTTGACCCAACCAAAATCCCACCTCGATCCTTTCTTTTAGAAATAATGACAACCGATACGCATGACGAAGCACATTCCGCTGGAACAAAATGAAGACATTTAAGTTCATTGTGCTGCTGTGTACCCCCGTTCGCTCCTATATAGTACCCGCACCGTCACGCAATTGGCGCTTCAAAAAAACAAACAAACAACAACAACAACAACAGATAAAGGCGTTATTTGTAGGAAGCACAAAGTGCACATCTCATCGAGGAACGTTAGACCGAGCTCATCGTACAAGAGAGGACTGCGAAGGTTTAGAGGAGTTCGGTAAACAAAGATGGCTACTCCATCGGCAAGACGCTATTAGCTTATACCTGCTTCGCTGCCGCGTTAGCGCGATTCAAACTCCCGAGGAACAAATAACATCGATGTTCTTCCACCCTTCCCCCGGGGAAATGAGTATATATCGGAGGTCCCGCGGAGTCGTCCATCTCCATTTGTCTTTCTTAGCAGCGCGCCTCACCCTCCGTATTTCTTGTTCCACCGTCTCGGTATTCGTTCGCTCCTTTCTCAGGTCTCATTTTCCAGCTGGAAAGTCCGGCGCGACGTCCAATCTCTACGCTTCGTTTCACCTGATGATGGACCGCTACGGAGGCCACCAGCCATCCCAGCCAATCCAACGCCGGGAAGGTGTCACGTGGCTATGTGCCCCTCTCTTCGCTGCACACCTCCCGAAGAACACGTGACGCTCGCACGGCGTTGGATTGACTTGGATGGCTCTCGTAACGCCTTCTGAGGTCCATCCGAAGCCAAAACGAAGTACATTTTGGCGTTACGCGCTTCGCGCGGTCCGCCTGGCTTCAAAAGACGAAAACTCCGATGCTTGCGCGTGTAGGTCTTCGCCGCTGTTGTGTTCAACTCTGCCAGATTGGATTTTCCGTGATTGCTGCATCGTTCGGTTTACCCTTTATGCCTCCCCCCTCCCTTTGCTTGTTCCACTGTGAACTGTTTATCTCTTTGCACAAAGCCGCTCGTGTTATTGGCTTTTGGCGAAGAGAAGGGATTGTGTTTTTTCGTCACGGTTCAAATGGTCCTTCATTATAGACGCGCGATGTTTGGGGCTTCGTTTGTTGTTGCTGCTGCTGTTGCTGCGTCGGCGAGAGTTCAGTTAACGAAGTTCCTGTTTACTTTCTTTTGTACCCCGCATGTTTGTGTGTTTTCGTCTGTTTTGTGAGCGAGCAAAAAAGGTCGTAGGTACGCACAGCTCAGCAATTGTAGTCCCATCATCAGAATAGCTTTTGGCGGAACGAGCAAGATTTTCAAACTTAGGGACGTCAGGTTCCACCTTCTTCTTATTTTTTTAATTTTTCCTCAACAATGGAGTACTATTTATATTTTCTTGTAGTTTTGCATTATGTTATACGTAATTGTGCCGAGTTACATTCTTAAAGCGAGCACAAAGTAAGTACAGTACAGTCAAGGAAAAAAAATAAAGCCGCTCGTCAGCATTCCAGTGAATCATGCGGAGAAGCGGTCATTACGATGCGGGCGAAGAACCTAAAAAATCAGGAGGCGGTGACTTGCATTTACTCTACGAAGGCAACAAGTGCCGGGGGGGCACCCTCCTGAAGTTTCGCATCCTCAACGTCTCAGCGTAGATTTTTTTTTTTCAAATATTATTTTAGTTATAATTATTACTCAGAAACAACTTTTCCATGAACATTATGACAGGAAATAAGGACCACACTTCCCATCAACATGTGTCCTTCAAGTTGTCTTGACTAATACGTCGTGCAAGTTGTGCTCCATACGCACCTCGTGCGTTCTTTTTTTCCCCGCCAAAATGTGGCCACGTGGTTTTGTTTCTTCTCGATCCTAGTCAATAACGGCCAGTGCTTGGCTGCCTCGTTATATCCCGGGTTCCCCTTGTGTTCACTATGACAAATGCGCCCTGTGCGCGTGCACAATCGGCTCTCTCTTTCCCTCCCAATCTCCATTTACAACGCCTACACACACACACACACACGCACGTGTGTTTACAATGTTGCCACTTGAGTGCCCTGACCTTCCTTCCTCTCCGACCCGCCAAAGACGCATTTTGGAACACTTGCTCGGCGGATTGTTGTTACCCTATGCTACGTGTCCTCTATATTGTCACGTCGCATTCCGAACAAACTAAACTTGTGCCATACTGCGAGGGATATACGAAACAAAGCCCACATTTTATGATGGCTGTGAAAAAAAAAAAAAGAATAGCGCGCTTGATAACTTAGCATTGTCGAACAGAAAAATGCTCCGATGTCTCCACAATAGCCTCTGTCTTTAATGTTTTTTTTTCTTTTTACTTGCGCTTTTTTGAAAAGTGAAACTGCGAGTTTGTTAGTTTAGAGAAACGGTAAAAAACGAAAGATATGGGCTTTTATTTTGTTAGGAACGGGCACAGTATTTCATGGTTAGCGTTTTGTTATTTCGATAGATCAAGTATGCCGGTTGAAAATCCTCTTAGTTCAATAGCTACGTGGTTAAGAGTTGTGCGGGTGTCTAACGACAAAGTTAGTATCGCAGGAGAGCTTTGATGATATCAGGACGAAACTCTGATAAATCAGAGCGAAACTTTAAACACAATCAAAACTTTTGCTTTGAGAATAGGTATTTGTTATTAGTTCTTTAACGCAGCTGTCAATGTACATGTAAAGCTGTTTGGCGTCGTGAAAGGAAAGCCTAAAAAGACAAACCAGTTAAGTTTTTTTTTCTTTCAAACTTTTGATTCTAAAGCTTTTTTGATTGAGTCAATCGATTTTCTTTATTTGACGTGATTTTTGAGCAAATTATTTCAAGAACAACAGATATTGCTCTAATACAAAACACCGAAATAAAACATAATAGCTTTTTTAATCACATATATACTAAATTAGTATTTCTCCTTCACGACTTGTACAAATATCGAGTTTGAATCGATGGTGAAGTTTGTGGCAACCTTTGAACTTTACTATAAAAATTAGTAAGTGAAATTAGCAAATATTTTTTATCATAAGCCTTCTGTATCGCTCGAATATGTACTTTCAAATATGCAATTTCTGACTGAAAATGCGAAAAAAAAACACCTCATTAGTTGGCAAAACAACTTTTGTCTCAATTTACCCTTCATTTTATCCTTCAAGTATACATCCCCTTTTCTTGTAAATGTCAAAATGATCAAACGTGTGCACGTCTTCCTGAACAAGACTTATTATTCTTTTTAGGCTTTCCTATTAACGGAACTCCATAAAAGACGGCACATATTATAAGGTGGGAGTTTAGGCAGTTGGCCTTTTTAAACGAATAAAAATTTCAGAACTCTTAAAGTTTATAATAGTTACACAATCTGCCCAAACGATTTCTCCCATAAAAATGTAAACCTGTTTTGAGTATCTTTTTTTCTCTGCCCCTAGGTACGGGGGTCTTGAAATCATTTTCCCCCGCCTCTGTCTGTATACCACGAAGTACTCCCGGTACTCTTGTGAATATTTGTTAGTGTTTAAATAACAGTTAAAGCAGGGCATATATATCTCGATCTTGTATATTCAAGTTTGAAAGAGTTCCTTACGTCCAATCACACAGAAAACAAAAGTTGAATCAAAGAGTACTAAAAATAGAAATAAACATATTGCTGAACCGCTAGTGTTTGTTGAGCAATTTCGATATTTATGTGTTTCAGTTACTACCTAAAACGCTGATGTGAAATTTATCGCTCAGATAGCTTTGCGGAAACTGTGGTTTTCAAAATGCAACCTTTATCACTTGCATGACGGAGGCAAATTTGGAGGCTTATAGAACTATGAATAGACCGATGTTGGAATGCGCAGATGTTGTGGGATCCCATTACCAAGTCGTCTTCAAATGTTCTCGAAACTGTGCAATAAAAAAATAATAAAAGCATTTTGGTTGGCGCACAATTGCTACAGTTTATGTCTTCAATTTCCGAAATATACACCTTGTCAGGACCGCATGATCTAGCGTCACGACGAAAATGAAATCCGCTAAAGTTGATTTTTATTATGTTTCACGGCAATCTGCGAATGTCTTAACCATTATACTCGGCATTTAACGAAGCGAGGCCTACAAGAAACAAACACGGTCTAACAATAATGAAACGATTGTGTAAAAATACCTTTGTTTAAAGCATCCTTTCCAAAGGCAATAAGCGAATGGAACAAACTTCCTAAAAGTGTTGCCAGTTCGGAATCACTAACAGTTTTAATTGACGCGCTACTGAGGTACTTTTTTTGTCGAGTAATTGCATTGTTTAATATATGCATTACATTGTTTGATATATTTTTCTTTTTTCTCGTACGTAGCCTCGTCTGCTTCCTGCCTTGGCGTTTATATCGAGTGCTGGCAGTATAAATAAATAAATAAATGTTCCCAATTTTTCGCTCATGGTAAATTTCTTTTATGTGACAGCCACTTAAACCTCTAATAAGGTTGTAAACCGATCCTTCTATGAAAGCTATTACATACAAATTTTATATTTAAGAGAAATCGTAGTCTGATCAAAATATTTTAATGGATACTAAGTAATACAGAATAATTCCCCTACGTGACTGCACTTTTACCAATATATTGTTTAGTGTAATTTTGGTTAAGATGTAATTAGCTTATTTCCTACTCGTCCACACGCATAAACACAGGAACGTCAATTAAAGGGTAACAAAGGCTCGAACATATTGATTAACCAAGCAACAGAAGTTTAATTCGGATGTATCATTTAACAATCACACTTCTACGAATTCAGAAGAATAAACGATACTTTATCAAGCGGACTTCATATGATACAAGTGACCTAATAATTAACGAAGATTGCACAATAAAAATATAAGTATTTAGAAAGAAAATACATCCACCATTTCCCAAATATGTTAGATGTGTGCATTTGTTTTCGGAATCTCGAGGTGGAACAAATGAAAAATCTTAATACTAGAAAAGTTAACACAGATTATCAAGCTTTGACAGAATCATGCATATATAGTATATATTTACAATAATAACTATTCGACATCAGCGTAACCACTTTTTAGGGCTTACTTATATTGACAGCGTAAAGAAACATAATAAAATTTAAATCAAACTTCGTCGCTACCTGAGTTACCGGATGTTATAGCTTATTAACTGAGAAACTTTTTACGCAAACGGGAATTAATATCTGAGGAACTTTTAATGTTTCAAATACACTTGTTCGTACGTTAATTTTGATGTTAAACAGTATACAGGAAAAAAGGTTGGTAGACAAGTTTCCCACTGGTTGTCTTCCATTCCAATTTCATAGAGTAAACTCAAGTCGGCGGTTGCCCTATATTTTATTCCAACGTAGAAGCGAATGAAATTGAATTAAATTGAAATAACGTTGATACCAATTTGCCTTTTACAACCTCACTTCAATGGCCTCTTACCACTAATGTTGAACATATAACTTTAAAAATACGTGGTTTCTTCCGCCCTGTCTGATACATTAGTTCCTTCTGCGTGATTATTAATACGCAGAGCTCGACAGAACGTAAACATAAAATCCCCGCTTTCTGTAGCTTATCCGAAGATCGAACATTGAGCGACACATTCTAATGTGCTCAGAAGGTCCCTCCCACGTGAGCACACCTGAATATATCTGTATGACTTTCGGCTCTAAAGCTAAAAAAGTATACCTAACACATTTGTGTTAACTGGTTTCGTGCTTTTTACAGAAGTATAAGTAAACAATTGTATAATAAGAATAACTAGATGTCTTTCAATTATTTACCTATTAAATACGCAATCAACCATCTCTAATACGCGTAGGCAATGACACGCATTCAATATCATCAAACCATTGTCACAAAATAGGCGTATTCCAGTATTAATGTTTCCTTTATTACCCTCAAGAATTCGAATCGCATACCCAACGAAATAACGAACTTTTTGGCCTTTAAATTTAGTTTTGAGCAATGTAAAAAGAAGCATTTCAAGATTCCCCGAATACGTGCTTTTTGCGCGCATGTTTTTACTGTTCCTTGGTGAGGCGTCACTGTCTTAATTAGAGTTGTCCACCATCTTTGATCATGTCTTTTGCTCTGTTTTTCTTTGTTATTCGTGGCCATTCGTACTTTTCTCTAGCGCATTTTTTGTACCTTGGTGACATGTCGTTCTTTCAGCTAGGGTTGTTCGTCATTACGGACCATGTCTAATGATGTCTGCGTATGCGTGCGTGCGTGCGCAATAGTTTTGATTCGTGACTATTTCGTATTATTTTGCTCACATGTTTTTCAGTGCCTTGGCTTCATGGCGTTACTTTAATTAGGTTTGTTTTTTCACTTCTGTCCATGTTGATTGTTCATCATCTGTGTGTGCGTGTACGCGTGTGCGGAAATTACTTCATGAGCAAGAGTCAGTAGTCCGAAAATAAACAAATAAAACAAGAAAAGAAACTGAAGGTCAGAAACTCTTTTCCGTCGCGAAAGAAGGAAGAGCCCACTCACCGGTGTACGCTTCTCCCGGCACGTACTTCTTGGGACTGCCCGAAATGACGATGCTGAAGTTGTTGTACCCGGGCGACTTGTCCGTCAGCACTCCCGGCGGCACCCTGTTGCACAGTCCGACGAACCGGCGCCGCGTCGGCAGCGGCGACGCCTGTTCGTCGTCGCCGCCTACGCCGGCGCCCACTTCGCCGCCGACCCCTAGGCCGTCGTGGCGTACGTCGGAAGACGACGGCGGGGGAACGCGAAGGGCCACGCTGGCCACGGACACCAGGGCCACGGCGGTCGCCAGCGCCACCGGGCAAAGCGTCCTGGGACGTCGGTGAACCATCGGGGTGGGGGAGATGCCAACTTAAAACACGGAGCGCCCAAATCGAAACCGCCGGCTCCGCAGTTCGGACGCAGACTGGGGGGCACAGAGAAGCGCCGGCGGTTTCGGGGGCGGCTCGAGCGTTGAACGAGCGCGCGCGCGCGCGCCACGCTGGTTTTCCTCCTCGTCCGCACCCCTCCCTCCCTCTCTGCCTCCCTCCCTTCCCCCTCTTCTCCGTCTCTCCTCCGTATCAATGGAGCGGAGAAGATGGGAAGGAGGCCGTGGCGCCTGTTGCGAGCTAAGTTGCAAGTTACGATTTTTTATTTTTCTCTTTTTCCTGCGCGGGACAGCGGGCTCGCAGTTACGATTAGACAAGGGAGAGTTGGATGTCTTCGTTCATGGTGTTCTAAACGTACTTGTAAATATTTTTCCTTCGAGAACGTTATAAGCGTTGAGAAAAATTGTGAACAGCAAGTCTCGTTGCTGTTCAAATTTGCTGCGCCTTTTATGGTATTCTACTAGTACTATAGAGACCCAAAAAAGCATTTCTTTTTTACAGAATTGACGAATTCAGTTTAAGTTTTACGTAGACTCAAACGTCTGCTTGTCTGCTTTCCCTCATATCACTCGGAAGACAAATCACTGGAATCCACAAATACCGTGGCAAAGAGAAAAAAATGCTGAGCCCGTTTAATGAAATTTATGATGGATCACTGAGTATGGCGATTCTCAAGCTCGCCTCATGCACCGAGTCACACTGCAGACTTTATTTTTATTTCTAAACATACTTCCAGCCTCCTCATTCGCCGAGCTTCATCCCTAGATTGCAGCGATGATTGAATCTGCCCGTGTATCGTGGCCTAGTAGAACGCACGCTACCCTGACGATCATGCAATTAATGCAAAGGTGCAAGCGAGCTGTTCCCTTTCTCTTGTTCCCCTTCTCCAGGGAATATTATCGTCGGACCCTGACGCTGGTTTGTACAACATGTCACGAAATCACTGGGGCATTTTTTAGTACGTTTCAAGTTTTCATCGGTGTCTAGACGTTTCGGTTGGAACGGAGGAAACAAGATTTCAAAGTTTCGATTTTGTTTTGTTCAAGCAAACTGATCCCTTCAGTAAACGAGTAAATGAACAACGTTGCTCGAGTGTCCAGAGGAACGTGCGCTCTAAAACCGTTAGTGAGTTTACAGTGCTGAGAAACATTAGAAAGGGCAATCACGGGGAACAATAAAAGGATCTGAGTGAATGACCTCACGGAGCTCAGCGTACGATTAGATTAAAAAAATCATTTGCTCAAGAACAATAAGCAAGAGAAACGTTTGTTCGTTGACCCTGTGCAATAGCAGTTTGTTTTAAAACGTTTATTTGTATTCATAGTTTCGTTATTTGCTGAAATTTTTTTTCCGCGATGGACTGTATATGTGTTATGTAGGAAAGCCAACTCACATATGTCTTTGTAGTGTTTGCTCCTTGGACAAATGAGCTACATACAAGTCCAAAAAGATATGCTCGTATATATAACAAGTATAAAAAACACGTTTATTGCTTTTTTAGAGAGCTATTTTTAAATCTGCGATATCAATTTTTGGCTGTGCTGTTAACCCATTAATGTGATAGTGCAGTCTCCGATTTACCATAGGGCACCTGTTCCCGCTGGTGCTCCCATTATCGTTTCATATTTATATTTATTTTTATATTCACTATTTAAGTTATTAACAGTTGACCCCGTCCATAATCATCTGACGTCTTTGTGCTGGCAAGCAACACGAACCAGAGAAGTGTCGGAAACATATCTTAACCACATTAAGGCCGGAGTCAGATATATCGATCTTAACCACGTTTTAAGAATGACACACCGAAACAAATAAAATAGTCTTTGGTTCTCTAGGCAGCAGCAGGAGTTTGGTCTGCCAGTAGTATGGAGACATTGTTACCCGCTGCAGATGGCAGACTTGACCAGTGCAGAACGACTGCTATAGCCTGGGGTCTTTAACGTGCACCACGCAGTGGTGATACGCGACCGCACGCTTGTACGATGCTCATCCGGACCGAAAGGTGACAGGGGCGGGAGTTGATCCCAGGATCCCTGATTTCTGCAGCGCGAACTTTTACTCCACGTGCTCCGACCTGCGGTGTGCAACGGGCGGGAAAAAGAAATACAGCGAGGATTTTCAGGGGCGTAAAGGGAATTCTGATGACGACAGGGGCCGATTCCCAATAGTTCTAAAAGATGTGTAAAATGTTGAAAAATAATAAGGGAACATCTAAAAAAGAAAACGCTCTTTATTCAAAGGAACACGTTTAAAGACCGGTTCAAGGCCCGTAATATACACTTACTCTAAATATAAATTATTAATTAACGCGCTAATTGAGTGAAATACGAAGGTAGTCCAAGCTTGCAGGAAGATCTAGAAAATTAACTTGCTGGAATTCTTGGGGGAGGGGGGGGGAGGGTGGTACTTACCATTTAGTATTTACACACCTTGACCCATATTTGTCAACCGCAAACTACATTCCGACGTTCAGTGCACTGACGTCGACGATACGAAGTTTTACGAGCGTCTTGATAGCTGTATGATATTACTTACTGATTGCTAATCGACGTATCAAAGACTGCAAAAAAAAAAAAAACACACACTGAGGTCTTTCAGCAGGGCCAACAAAACCTTTGGCTGTTTTCGTGTAGTCTTTAATGCCTACATTAGCTATTTTAATAAATTGTATCGCTCGACTATCGAGCCGCTCGTGAAATTTGGTATTGTTGGTTCGACGTCAGTGGACTGAACGTTGAATTGGAGTTTTTGAGGTATTATATACGAAACAAAAAGTGCAAGTAACCCCCCCCCTCCCCCGTTTCTGAGAGTGAATTGAAGTAAAGCAAGGCGTGGTAAGTCCTGACCATCTTTATACCCCTGTCAGACGGGAAAGTAAATGTCATTTTGATCGAATGTCATTCACCGCTCGGCGAATCAGCTCGTGATACTGGTTCTACACGTGGCGGGTGCACGCGCAGCGTGGCGTATTAAACACGAGGATTGGCCGAGCTGTAATGTCACTTTGCTTAAATGTCATTAAAAGTGCCCGTCTGACAGGGGTATTAGGTCGCTCCACAGCCATTGAGGATAGAGAGCTTTAGTAGATCGTTCCGACACACCCGATACTCCCGATAACGATACCCGATAACGACACGATGCATACGCGAAGGCGGAGGCGGAGGATCCCACTTCGGCTATGCGGCGGCAGAGTTAGCGCAGATGTGGGCTTTAGGGGGCAAAGCGTGGGCATGCCCAACTTGGGCTGCCCATACTGATACCTCCGTGGGTCCCACCTCGGCAATGAGGGTGCAGAGTTAGCGAAGATAGGGGCAAGCGTGGGCACGCCCGAGTTGGGCAACCCATGTAAAACCCCCGTGGGTCCCACCTCGGCAATGAGGGTGCAGAGTTAGCGAAGATAGGGGCAAAGCGTGGGCACGCCCGAGTTGGGCTACCCATGTAAAACCCCGTGGGTCCCACCTCGGCAATGAGGGTGCAGAGTTAGCGAAGATAGGGGCAAAGCGTGGGCACGCCCGAGTTGGGCTACCCATGTAAAACTCCCGTGGGTCCCACCTCGGCAATGAGGGTGCAGAGTTAGCGAAGATAGGGGCAAAGCGTGGGCACGCCCGAGTTGGGCTACCCATGTAAAACCCCCGTGGGTCCCACCTCGGGCAATGAGGGTGCAGAGTTAGCGAAGATAGGGGCAAAGCGTGGGCACGCCCGAGTTGGGCTACCCATGTAAAACCCCGTGGGTCCCACCTCGGCAATGAGGGTGCAGAGTTAGCGAAGATAGGGGCAAAGCGTGGGCACGCCCGAGTTGGGCTACCCATGTAAAACCCCCGTGGGTCCCACCTCGGCAATGAGGGTGCAGAGTTAGCGAAGATAGGGGCAAAGCGTGGGCACGCCCGAGTTGGGCTACCCATGTAAAACCCCCGTGGGTCCCACCTCGGCAATGAGGGTGCAGAGTTAGCGAAGATAGGGGCAAAGCGTGGGCACGCCCGAGTTGGGCTACCCATGTAAAACCCCCGTGGGTCCCACCTCGGCAATGAGGGTGCAGAGTTAGCGAAGATAGGGGCAAAGCGTGGGCACGCCCGAGTTGGGCTACCCATGTAAAACCCCCGTGGGTCCCACCTCGGCAATGAGGGTGCAGAGTTAGCGAAGATAGGGGCAAAGCGTGGGCACGCCCGAGTTGGGCTACCCATGTAAAACCCCCGTGGGTCCCACCTCGGCAATGAGGGTGCAGAGTTAGCGAAGATAGGGGCAAAGCGTGGGCACGCCCGAGTTGGGCTACCCATGTAAAACCCCCGTGGGTCCCACCTCGGCAATGAGGGTGCAGAGTTAGCGAAGATAGGGGCAAAGCGTGGGCACGCCCGAGTTGGGCTACCCATGTAAAACTCCCGTGGGTCCCACCTCGGCAATGAGGGTGCAGAGTTAGCGAAGATAGGGGCAAAGCGTGGGCACGCCCGAGTTGGGCTACCCATGTAAAACCCCCGTGGGTCCCACCTCGGCAATGAGGGTGCAGAGTTAGCGAAGATAGGGGCAAAGCGTGGGCACGCCCGAGTTGGGCTACCCATGTAAAACCCCCGTGGGTCCCACCTCGGCAATGAGGGTGCAGAGTTAGCGAAGATAGGGCAAAGCGTGGGCACGCCCGAGTTGGGCTACCCATGTAAAACCCCCGTGGGTCCCACCTCGGCAATGAGGGTGCAGAGTTAGCGAAGATAGGGGCAAAGCGTGGGCACGCCCGAGTTGGGCTACCCATGTAAAACCCCCGTGGGTCCCACCTCGGCAATGAGGGTGCAGAGTTAGCGAAGATAGGTGCAAAGCGTGGGCACGCCCGAGTTGGGCTACCCATGTAAAACCCCCGTGGGTCCCACCTCGGCAATGAGGGTGCAGAGTTAGCGAAGATAGGGGCAAAGCGTGGGCACGCCCGAGTTGGGCTACCCATGTAAAACCCCCGTGGGTCCCACCTCGGCAATGAGGGTGCAGAGTTAGCGAAGATAGGGGCAAAGCGTGGGCACGCCCGAGTTGGGCTACCCATGTAAAACCCCCGTGGGTCCCACCTCGGCAATGAGGGTGCAGAGTTAGCGAAGATAGGGGCAAAGCGTGGGCACGCCCGAGTTGGGCTACCCATGTAAAACCCCCGTGGGTCCCACCTCGGCAATGAGGGTGCAGAGTTAGCGAAGATAGGGGCAAAGCGTGGGCACGCCCGAGTTGGGCTACCCATGTAAAACCCCCGTGGGTCCCACCTCGGCAATGAGGGTGCAGAGTTAGCGAAGATAGGGCAAAGCGTGGGCACGCCCGAGTTGGGCTACCCATGTAAAACCCCCGTGGGTCCCACCTCGGCAATGAGGGTGCAGAGTTAGCGAAGATAGGGGCAAAGCGTGGGCACGCCCGAGTTGGGCTACCCATGTAAAACCCCCGTGGGTCCCACCTCGGCAATGAGGGTGCAGAGTTAGCGAAGATAGGGCAAAGCGTGGGCACGCCCGAGTTGGGCTACCCATGTAAAACCCCGTGGGTCCCACCTCGGCAATGAGGGTGCAGAGTTAGCGAAGATAGGGGCAAAGCGTGGGCACGCCCGAGTTGGGCTACCCATGTAAAACCCCCGTGGGTCCCACCTCGGCAATGAGGGTGCAGAGTTAGCGAAGATAGGGGCAAAGCGTGGGCACGCCCGAGTTGGGCTACCCATGTAAAACCCCGTGGGTCCCACCTCGGCAATGAGGGTGCAGAGTTAGCGAAGATAGGGGCAAAGCGTGGGCACGCCCGAGTTGGGCTACCCATGTAAAACCCCCGTGGGTCCCACCTCGGCAATGAGGGTGCAGAGTTAGCGAAGATAGGGGCAAAGCGTGGGCACGCCCGAGTTGGGCTACCCATGTAAAACCCCCGTGGGTCCCACCTCGGCAATGAGGGTGCAGAGTTAGCGAAGATAGGGGCAAAGCGTGGGCACGCCCGAGTTGGGCTACCCATGTAAAACCCCCGTGGGTCCCACCTCGGCAATGAGGGTGCAGAGTTAGCGAAGATAGGGGCAAAGCGTGGGCACGCCCGAGTTGGGCTACCCATGCAAAACCCCCGTGGGTCCCACCTCGGCAATGAGGGTGCAGAGTTAGCGAAGATAGGGGCAAAGCGTGGGCACGCCCGAGTTGGGCTACCCATGTAAAACCCCCGTGGGTCCCACCTCGGCAATGAGGGTGCAGAGTTAGCGAAGATAGGGGCAAAGCGTGGGCACGCCCGAGTTGGGCTACCCATGTAAAACCCCCGTGGGTCCCACCTCGGCAATGAGGGTGCAGAGTTAGCGAAGATAGGGCAAAGCGTGGGCACGCCCGAGTTGGGCTACCCATGTAAAACCCCCGTGGGTCCCACCTCGGCAATGAGGGTACAGAGTTAGCAAAGATAGTAAAGCGTGGGCACGCTCCAGTTGGGCTAACCATGTAAAACCCCCGTGGGTCCCACCGGCAATGAGGGCAGGTTAGCGAACATAGTGCAGCGTGCACGCCCGAGCGGCTACCCGTAAAACCCCCGTGGGTCCGACCCTCGGCAATGAGGGGTGCAGAGTTAGCGAAGATAGTGCAAAGCGTGGGCACGCCCGAGTTGGGCTACCCATGTAAAACCCCGTGGGTCCCACCTCGGCAATGAGGGTGCAGAGTTAGCGAAGATAGGGGCAAGCGTGGGCACGCCCGAGTTGGGCTACCCATGTAAAACCCCCGTGGGTCCCACCTCGGCAATGAGGGTGCAGAGTTAGCGAAGATAGGGGCAAAGCGTGGGCACGCCCGAGTTGGGCTACCCATGTAAAACCCCCGTGGGTCCCACCTCGGCAATGAGGGTGCAGAGTTAGCGAAGATAGTGCAAAGCGTGGGCACGCCCGAGTTGGCTACCCATGTAAAACCCCGTGGGTCCCACCCGGCAATGAGGGTGCAGAGTTAGCGAAGATAGCGGCAAAGCGTGGCACGCCCGAGCTGGGCTACCCATGTAAAACTCCCGTGGGTCCCACCTGGCAATGAGGGTGCAGAGTTAGCGAAGATAGGGGCAAAGCGTGGGCACGCCCGAGTTGGGCTACCCATGCAAAACCCCCGTGGGTCCCACCTCGGCAATGAGGGTGCAGAGTTAGCGAAGATAGTGGCAAAGCGTGGGCACGCCCGAGTTGGGCTACCCATGTAAAACCCCCGTGGGTCCCACCTCGGCAATGAGGGTGCAGAGTTAGCGAAGATAGTGGCAAAGCGTGGGCACGCCCGAGTTGGGCTACCCATGTAAAACTCCCGTGGGTCCCACCTCGGCAATGAGGGTGCAGAGTTAGCGAAGATAGGGGCAAAGCGTGGGCACGCCCGAGTTGGGCTACCCATGTAAAACCCCCGTGGGTCCCACCTCGGCAATGAGGGTGCAGAGTTAGCGAAGATAGGGGCAAAGCGTGGGCACGCCCGAGTTGGGCTACCCATGTAAAACCCCCGTGGGTCCCACCTCGGCAATGAGGGTGCAGAGTTAGCGAAGATAGGGGCAAAGCGTGGGCACGCCCGAGTTGGGCTACCCATGTAAAACCCCCGTGGGTCCCACCTCGGCAATGAGGGTGCAGAGTTAGCGAAGATAGGTGCAAAGCGGGGGCACGCCCGAGTTGGGCTACCCATGTAAAACCCCCGTGGGTCCCACCTCGGCAATGAGGGTGCAGAGTTAGCGAAGATAGGGGCAAAGCGTGGGCACGCCCGAGTTGGGCTACCCATGTAAAACCCCCGTGGGTCCCACCTCGGCAATGAGGTGCAGAGTTAGCGAAGATAGGGGCAAGCGTGGCACGCCCGAGTTGGGCTACCCATGTAAAACTCCCGTGGGTCCCACCTCGGCAATGAGGGTGCAGAGTTAGCGAAGATAGGGGCAAAGCGTGGGCACGCCCGAGTTGGGCTACCCATGTAAAACCCCCGTGGGTCCCACCTCGGCAATGAGGGTGCAGAGTTAGCGAAGATAGTGCAAAGCGTGGGCACGCCCGAGTTGGGCTACCCATGTAAAACCCCGTGGGTCCCACCTCGGCAATGAGGGTGCAGAGTTAGCGAAGATAGGGGCAAAGCGTGGGCACGCCCGAGTTGGGCTACCCATGTAAAACCCCGTGGGTCCCACTTCGGCAATGAGGGTGCAGAGTTAGCGAAGATAGCGGCAAAGCGTGGGCACGCCCGAGTTGGGCTACCCATGTAAAACCCCCGTGGGTCCCACCTCGGCAATGAGGGTGCAGAGTTAGCGAAGATAGCGGCAAAGCGTGGGCACGCCCGAGTTGGGCTACCCATGTAAAACCCCGTGGGTCCCACCTCGGCAATGAGGGTGCAGAGTTAGCGAAGATAGGGGCAAAGCGTGGGCACGCCCGAGTTGGGCTACCCATGTAAAACCCCCGTGGGTCCCACCTCGGCAATGAGGGTGCAGAGTTAGCGAAGATAGGGCAAAGCGTGGGCACGCCCGAGTTGGGCTACCCATGTAAAACCCCGTGGGTCCCACCTCGGCAATGAGGGTGCAGAGTTAGCGAAGATAGGTGCAAAGCGTGGGCACGCCCGAGTTGGGCTACCCATGTAAAACCCCCGTGGGTCCGACCTCGGCAATGACGGTGCAGAGTTAGCGAAGATAGTGCAAAGCGTGGGCACGCCCGAGTTGGGCTACCCGTGTAAAACCCCCGTGGGTCCCACCTCGGCAATGAGGGTGCAGAGTTAGCGAAGATAAGGGCAAAGCGTGGGCACGCCCGTAGTTGGGATACCCATGTAAAACCCCGTGGGTCCACCTCGGCAATGAGTGTGCAGAGTTAGCGAAGATAGGGCAAAGCGTAGGCACGCCCGAGTTGGGCTACCCATGCGAAACCCCGTGGGTTCCGACCTCGGCAATGAGGGTGCAGAGTTAGCGAAGATAGGGCAAAGCGCGGGCACGCCCGAGTTGGGCTACCCATGTAAAACCCCCGTGGGTCCCACCTCGGCAATGAGGGTGCAGAGTTAGCGAAGATAGGGGCAAAGCGGAGCACGCCCGAGTTGGGCTACCCATGTAAACTCCCGTGGGTCCCACCCCAACAGTGCAGAGCGAAGTGAGGATAGCGTGGAGCACGCAGTTAGTCCATAAAACACCCGGTCCACCTCGGCAATGAGGACGGGGTTAGCAGTGGGGGCTACCGTGGCACGCCCTGCTGGGCTACCCATGTGCAAACCCCCGTGGGTCCCACCTCGGCAATGAGGGTGCAGAGTTAGCGAAGATAGGGGCAAGCGTGGGCACGCCCGAGTTGGGCTACCCATTAAAACTCCCGTGGTCCCACCTCGGCAATGAGGGTGCAGAGTTAGCGAAGATAGGGGCAAAGCGTGGGCACGCCCAGTTGGGCTACCCTGTAAAACCCCGCAGGTCCCACTCGGCATCGAGGCGCAGAGTTAGCGAAGATAGCGGCGCGTGGGCACGCCCGAGCATACCCATGCAAACCCCGTGGGTCCCACTCGGCAATGAGGGTGCAGAGTTAGCGAAGATAGGGCAAAGCGTGGGCACGCCCGAGTTGGGCATACGCCTTAAACCCCCGTGGGTCCCACCTCGGCAATGATGGTGCAGAGATTAGCGAAGCATAGGAGCCGTGGGCATGCGCCCGAGTTGGGCTACCCATGTGCAAAACCCCCGTGGGTCCCACCTCGGCAATGAGGGTGCAGAGTTAGCGAAGATAGGGGCAAAGCGTGGGCACGCCCTAGTTAGGCTACCCACGTAAAACCCCCGTGGGTCCCACCGGCAATGAGGGTGCAGACAGCAAGATAGGGGCAAAGCGTGGGCACGCCTGAGTTGGGCTACCCATGCGAAACCCTCTGTGGGTCCCACCGGCAATGAGGGTGCAGAGTTAGCGAAGATAGTGGCAAAGCGTGGGCATGCCCGAGTTGGGCTTACCCATGTAAAACTCCCGTGGGTCCCACCTCGGCAATGAGGGTGCAGAGTTAGCGAAGATAGTAAAAGCGTGGGCACGCCCGAGTTGGGCTACCCACCAAAACTCCCGTGGGTCCGCACCTCGGCAATGAGGTGCAGAGTTAGCGAAAGATAGCGCAGCGCGGGCACGCCCGGGAGTGACTACCCTAGTAAAACCCCCGTGGGTCCGACCTCGGCAATGAGGGTGCAGAGTTAGCGAAGATAGGGGCAAAGCGTGGGCACGCCCGGTGGAGGCCACCGCGTGTAAAACCCCTGCGGGTCCCACCCGGCAATGAGGGTGCAGAGTTAGCGAAGATAGGGGCAAAGCGTGGGCACTGCCCTAGCTTGGGCTACCCATGTGAAACCCCCCGTGGGTCCCACCTCGGCAATGAGGGTGCAGAGTTAGCGAAGATAGGGTCAAAGTGTGGGCACGCCCGAGTTGGGCGACCCATGTAAAACCCCCGTGGGTCCCACCTCGGCAATGAGGGTGCAGAGCAGCGAAGATGGTGTGCCGAGTGTGGGCACGCCCGAGTCAGGTCCCACCGCATGTAAGCGCCTCGGTAGGTCCCACCTACGGCAATGAGGGTCCGAGTTAGCGAAGATAGAGGACAAAGTCAGGGGCACGCCCGAGTTGGGCTACCCATGTAAAACCCCCGTGGGTCCCACTTCGGCAATGAGGGTGCAGAGTTAGCGAAGATAGTGCAAAGCGGCACGCCCGAGTTGGGCTACCCATGTAAAACCCCCGTGGGTCCCACCTCGCAATGAGGGTGCAGAGTTAGCGAAGATAGGGGCAGCGTGGGCACGCCCGGAGTGGCTACCCATGCAAAACCCCCGCGGGTCCCACCTTCGGCAATGAGGGTGCAGAGTTAGCGAAGATAAGGGCAGCGTGGGCACGGCCCGAGTTGGGCTACCCATGTAAAACCCCCGTGGGTCCCACCTCGGCAATGAGGGTGCAGAGTTAGCGAAGATAGGCAAAGCGTGGGCACGCCCGAAGCTGGGCTACCCATGTAAAACCCCCGTGGGTCCCACCGGCAATGAGGGTGCAGAGTTAGCGAAGATAGGGCAGCGTGGGCACGCCCGAGTTGGGCTACCCGAGTCGAAACCTCCGTGGGTCCCACCTCGGCAATGAGGCGCAGAGTTAGTGAAGATAGGGGCAAAGCGTGGGCACGCCCGAGTTGGGCTACACCGCTGTAAAACCCCCTCTGGGTCCGAGCCTCGGCAATGAGGTGCAGAGTTAGCGAAGATAGGGGCCAGCGTGGGCACGCCCGGGTAGCGGCTACCCATGTAAACCCCCGTGGGTCCCACCTCGGCAATGAGGGTGCAGAGTTAGCGAAGATAGGGGGGGCGAGCGTGGGCACGCCCTGAGGTGGAGCAGCCTGCGTAGAACCCCCGTGGGTCCCAACTCGGCAATGAGGGTGCAGAGTTAGCGAAGATAGTAAAGCGTGCGGCACGCCTGAGTTGGCTACCCATGTAAAACCCGTGAGTCCGCACTGGCAATGAGAGTGCAGAGTAGTGAAGATAGAGCAAAGGTGGGCACGCCCAGTCAGCTACCTGCAAAACCCCTGTGGGTCCCACCCCTCGGCAATGAGGGTGCAGAGTTAGCGAAGATAGGGGCAGCGTGGGCACGCCTGAGTTGGGCTACCCATGTAAACCCCCGTGGCCGCACTCCGGCAATGAGGGCAGAGTTAGCGAGCGACAGAGTGCCAGCAGTAGGCACGCCCGGAGTTGGGCTACCCATGTAAACCCCGTGGGTCCGACCCTCGGCAATGAGGTGCGCAGAGTTAGCGAAGAGATGGTAAAAGCGTGGCACGCCCGAAGTTGGGCTACCCATGTAAAACCCCGTCGGGTCCCACTCGGCAATGAGGGTGCAGAGTTAGCGAAGATAGGGGTAAAGCGTGGGCACGCCCGAGTTGGGCTACCCATGTAAAACGCCCTGGGTCCCACCTCGGCAATGAGGGTGCAGAGTTAGTGAAGATAGGGGCAAAGCGGCACGCTCCGGAGCTGGGCTACCCACGTGTAAAACCCCCGTGGGTCCCACCTCGGCAATGAGGTGAGAAGCTAGGAAGACAGGGGCCGTGGGCACGCCCGGTCGGGCTGCCCGCGTAAAACCCCGGCGGTCGACCGGCAATGAGGTGAGTTAGCGAAGATAGTGCAGAGCGTGGGCACGCCCGCAGTTGGGCTACCCATAAAACCCCCGTGGGTCCACCTCGTGCCTTGCGAGGGCCAAGTTGCGATGATGTGGGCTCCACAGCAGAGGTGCCGAGGCACGACGATTTGGGCTGCCTAACCAGAACTCCGTAATCCTCGGCGGCGCGGGGGCCAGTTGGCGATAATGTCGGCTTAACGGTGGTGGAGCGCGGGCATGCCCGACTTGGGCTGTCCATGTGTGCCCCCGCGAGTACCAAGCGCCCTGCGTGAGGCAGCATTAGCAATGATGCGGGCCCCTAGCGTTAGCGCAGGCAGCCTGCCCTGACCGCCTCACAACGTCCCCTGGTTCCCGCAACTTGGCGCGAGCTGGAGAGTGCCCGGTCCGGCGGCAAAGGGCATGTCTCACTTGGACGAAACAGACACTCTCTAAAACAACACTTTTCGCTAAAATTGAGAATATTTGATCTCACGTTTTGAAAATTAATATAAGAAATCGGCTTAATTTGAGACCAAATCACCGAGGACTGTAATTCTAAACGTGAGCGAGAAATTTTAGGCTTTATAGACTTTATTATTAACTTACTACTGAGTGTGCGTATCTTGGAAAAGGCCGCTTTACGTGGGTGGAATATTTTACAGAGTATTGAATCTGAGAGTGAATTCGGAACACGCTCATCAGAATGGTCGTATTTGTTCTAAAATTCGGTGTTTTCGGACGGCTCAGGCAGGCTACGTATTACGACCACCTCGTCGGAACAGAATTTTTGCGTGATGTTATGCACAATTTATTTTTGCTAATTTTTTAGCCCGAAACGCCCAATTTTTTTTTTGACCCTGCTCATCACGTAGTTTTTGATTTGCCAAAATGGTAATATTTCCAGCAGGTTTATCGGTAAAATGAGTAAGTACAGTCGGGGCCAAAAGTTCCAGACACGCGAGCTATGACCGGAAACGCATTGTTCGCCATCTGCCGGGCGGGTCGCTTCCGTTTCGAGATCGCTGCAGCGCATGCGCGTCCACTGGGACTGCCTAACATGTGCTTCTCCCGCCTTCCGCGCGGCGCTCAACTCGAATCGGGCGTACCGTGTCGGAGATAGCGCTTACTGACGTGGCACCCCAGCGGCGACATCACGGCAGTTCAACCGAGCGATAATCTGAACTGTTATAAATCGTATGCGCGACATGGTGCCGGTGTGCGCGACGGGGATGCCCCAGCGGTATCCGAGCTGGAACGTGTGCAGACGCTCGTCAGCCGCCAGCGCTATCTTTGAGGCGGTACCACGCGCCCGATTCCGAGTTAGGCACCAGATGCGAACTTTTTTTCGAACCGAAGTTTCGATCGAATCGAGTGGTTTTAGGCCAGTTCGAAAGATTTCAATTTTTGAATTTTCTATATCGTAAAATTGACGGAAGTCGAATTTTCGAACTTGGGAAAACTAAACAGTCTGACGCTGAAACTGCTGAACTTATTACGCTAGAAAATTGATCATTTTCGAACTTTCTGGAATTTAGTTGAAAGTACAAAATTGATGCTTGTCGAATTTTCTGAATTTGACAGACCAAAACTTCGATGATTTTCGAATTTTTGCACTAAAAGTTCGAAGTATTTCGAACTTTCAGAATTTCTAGCCAAGGAATTGATAATTTTGAACTCTTCGAACTTATTTAACAAGAGAACGAAAAGTTTCGAACTTTCGAATCCTGAAAACAAAAGTCTGACGAACTTCGGAAC
Organism: Ixodes ricinus; assembly: GCA_037355805.1. Lineage (NCBI taxonomy): Eukaryota > Metazoa > Arthropoda > Arachnida > Ixodida > Ixodidae > Ixodes > Ixodes ricinus. The sequence continues at coordinate 101,844 of JAZHYW010038398.1, forward strand.
CTTTAGGTAAAAAGCTCGACGTTCGTCGTGAACTCCGAAAGATCAAGTGATGGCCTCATTTGAATTCAAGTAGTGAGGTACAACTTGCAATTTTTTTTTCTGAATTTTTATGCCATGTCTTACGAAAGACAATGCCGCTTTATTACAGTGTTCTACAAGCTCAGTTTTAAAGAAATAAATTTTGGTGCCGTCGAGCATGACGACGGCTCTTTGACGATCATTCTTGTTACATTTGAATACACGTGCCTAAATTACTAAAGCAGACATTGTTAAACTTTTAAGAATGGATTCATGTATAGTATTATGGTAAGTGTCGTCTTAAGATGTGATTATTGCTATTCATCGTGAGGTTTCGAAGAAATGTCCAAACATGTATTCAGCGGGGTAATTATGTCTAAAATGTAGAATACTTCTGTTGTTTGATGCATCGTATTTAAATTAACAATACGGACAGTGTATTACAATTCGCTAATCAGCAGAATACAAACAATGCGGAATGTAGGTCAAATTAACCTGTGAGAAGATTTCTAATATTCATCAAATTCATTGCGGTCATTAAAAATTTTTTCGTTACGTTTTTGGAAGTGTTTCTTCAGCTCAGACATTTTATGCGAGAAACTTGTTTCGTTCTGAGCTGAATATGCAAGAACACAACACTCGGTGGACTTTATAGTTTTTTTCTTTCTCCAGCTTTTTATCTCCGGGCATTCATTGTTATATGCATTTTTCTTACCAATGCACAGTTATTTAGGTCGTGAAAAGACAGCTTTGAACTTCCGAACCTCAAAACATGTGACAAGGGTGCGTTCTGACGAGCCTGAAAATGACGATTCTACGCGACCTTTTTAGGTATAAGAGCGACAAGAAAGCAGGTATATGCTACGAAATAATTTCAGATTAAAATAAGCTCGACCACGCCTCTTTCCCCGTGTATTGTTTTCTTTAACAGTCCGAATATCTGGAAGGGGGAAGGGGGGCCAGAGCACCTCCTTCTCCTGTTTTTCCTCTTCTGACGCCACTTGTATTGTAGAACGCTCCTCGACTCGAGTTGTGTCGGCTTTGTGTTGTATGTTTCTCTGTTCCGGAAAATAAACCTCCAGACAATACAAAACTAAACTTTCATTTTCATATGCTAGCAACAATGGCCATGTTTAATTTGATCACGTCACGTGGTGATAGTGGTACTGTCAGTCACTAAGGTTTGAACAACCTCCTGCCCGCCCCTGGCCGTTTCGAACTGATGGGTATCAAAACAGGGTGTCTGTGTGATCACTACTGGTATTATGCACGTTAAAGATCTTCCCCCCCCCCCTTTGGCCAAGGGTCAAATTACTGATCTATGGCTTCACGTCACTCTGCACTGACAAATATTCCAGCATACAAAAAAAATTCCAAATCTTCGAAGTTTTTTTTTTTTTTCAATATTAGTTTAAAGGAGAATCGAACCTTCGAACTTTTCGGAACTTGCGTACCAAAATTCCGAAATTTTTGAAGTTTTCGAACTTTATGTCTATAAAAATTGAAGGGCCGATTTTTTCGAATTTTATATCCAAAGAATTTCGATATTTTCGAATTTTTCGAACTTCAGATTCCAAGACAAATTAAATTTTCGAATATCTCGAATATTTGAGTTAGAAAGTTCGAAACTCTTCGGAATTTATCGAACCTCAAGTAAGAAAATAATCGAAATATTCGAACTTGAAATTTTAGAAATTAAGTGAAAGTTTGAACTTTTCGAATTCGAAATTAATATCAGATCGAAAGTTGCGAATTTTTCGATTTTTTTTGGAACCTCGGTCGTCATGAAAATATCGAAATTTTTCGAATGCGTAAACTCAGTTCGGCCCTTGAAGATATCGAAACCTTTCAAATCAACCTAGGGCGGTTTCAAGACATCCCTATTAGCACTGTGCCGCAGAATATAGGAAAACACACATATTTGTATAGAGGGGACGCATGTGCTTTTGTGATCTTGAAACCAGGCGACCCGCCGGCAGATGGCAGAGCAATGCGTTTCAGCTGCAGTCATACGTCCTGGGGACTTTTGTCCCTGACCGTACGCTCACTTGTATGCTGCTGCAATACCCTGGTAATCGCAAGTGAATATATTAAATGACCTCTGAACGAATGCGATTAATAATGACTTTGTCGGCTGTTCAAATCGAATTTGTCAGCTGACCTTTTGGATCCGTTTACCAGGGGCACCAACCAAAGTCACTGCAGCTAAAAAGGGCTAATCATGTTGATTATTTTGTGATTCGCTCCTTGCGTTTTATAGAATATCGCACCGCATCGCCACACCAGCGTAACATAATGCGCGTTACGCGCTGCTTATGCATCATACAGTGAATGCGGCATCCCAGGCGACATGATGGTGTTTGGTGAGCATGCTCATGCGCAAGGTATACTTACATTCTCCGTGGTTCTACATGCCTGTATGTTGGTACAGTCACGCAAGAGTGACCGCACGAGGAGAAGAACGTCTCAGGACCTTGTCGGCAGACTGTTCGTATATAATGGGCTAGCGGCGATACATCGGTGGGCTAATGGCGGTGCAACAGAAATTACAATTGCAGCATCGAGCATTACTGGCCAATCGCTTCGGCGGTGGTGCAGAGTCCGGACGGCAGTGCCCTGTATACAGGCGGCCTGACGAATACTATGAGTAAAAATATTACAACGTTTAAAGGTTTGGTTTAAGCAATTCAGGTGTACGCCCCGCCAGGCGAGCGCCGCCGCCGGATGCCTGCAACCAGCGGCAACCACGCCCCACCAGCACGCCCGCCTGCCAGCAAACAAGGTCGCGTTCCTCCAATTACGCGGTCTGCTTTGCCAGAGAGGTCAGCCAGAGGAAACGGGAGTTCGTCCTGTACGCGAAATCGCCTGCATATGCGGCTGGCGTAGAACGGATATTTTAGCGACCCGCCGGCTCGTTGCTTCTCTTGTCCAGCCGGCTAAAATCGAGCCCAGCTCGTTTTTCGCTTTTCTTCGGCGGTCGACACCCTCAAGCCTGTCGGTCCCTTCCTTTTTTTCCTCGTTTTATCATTTTTTTAGCTTTAGACGTAATGCGCGAACAGAATCTCGCTCTCTCTTTGTTTCTTTCTTACTTTATCTTCGTTTATCTTTCTTTCTTTTTTTTTTTCACTTTCCTTCATTTTTTTAACACGAGCAAGAGTGTACTTGAAAGAGGTAGTTTTGTAATCGGGCAGAACACGAATTTTCCTACGAGACGTTACAGAAATACCAGTAAGTTGTCACCATATTTAAGAAATGCGGGCGGAAATATTCTCACTATCCTTTCATTTATCGCATCGCAGGCACAAATTGCAACGTTAGCCCATAAAAAAATCAGCAGAACCCATCCTTTGGGAATGATTATCTACGTTAATGCGAATAGCATCAAACGGTGCGGAGTTATGCGCGTTCGTCAGGTGGCCGGCACACTCTAGATACGCCAGCCCACTCTTGAGGCGATTCTAAATTTGCTGACACTTTCACAGCCCTGCGCACGATCTCCGCAGCCCAGCACGTGCGTTTGTGTCACTTAGGAAGGCGAGCAAAGCACGCGCCATACGCACAAACACTCAAAATGGTACCGACCAGACTTTCTGGCGTCTCAGCTAGTCTCAACCAACGGTATTTAAACGGTTGTTTATATCTTACCATAGACGCGCTTACAGCGCTGTCAGCAGTAGTGCGCGCGCGTCATGCACGAGGGTCATTCCGCTTCGTGAGGCTGAGCACGGCCGCTACATCACCCTCTCCCGAGCGCGGGAGAGGGTGAGCTAGCGGCCGTGCTCAGCCTCACGAGAGCGGAATGAGCCCTCGTGCATGGAACGCGCGCGCACCGGTAGCTGTGACAGCGCTGTAAAGCGCGTCCTATGGTAAAGATATAAACAACCGTTTAGAGTGCGTTGAATGACTGCCTTCATAGCTCTGTGGTTAGCGCGTCTGCCTGCTGATCAAAGGGTCAACGGTTCGAATCCCAGCCGGCGCCGGTCTTTTTTATTTATTTATCGACCCGCGGCGTAAGAGGTTAGATAGCCAGATAGATAGATACATAGATAGACGAAAAGTGCGTGAAGTATCCAAAGAATGCTATTCGCATTAAAGCAGGTGTTCGAACAATCACAGCAACAGCGTCGAAGTTGGTGCCTGCATGTCTGGCGTTTTTAGTGACAAATATAATATATTGTAGTCGAGCGCGTTAAGTTACCAGAAAATGCATGTGATATCCGTTGCCCGTCGTGCGGGTGAGTTGCATATCGCCAGAACAAACGCCGAGCCTGATTGCCTGACTGGCGCATAGGGGTATAGACCTACCGCGATGCTCTCAAGGTTCACCCACTATTATTTTTTTTTAATCAGCCAATAAGAGCTCGGCTTTCTGACATCCTCAAATCCCTGAGGCAGCGCAGACGAACTTAGCCTGCATAGAACCTACATACAAGCTGACGAAACAAAATATCTTCATCTTCCTTTCGTATTGATCAACCCTTAGACTTTTCAAACGTGTTGCTTCGCGTGCGAAAAGCACCTTGAAACTTAATGTTGTCGCGAAAGCCCTTACGCTATCATCGGAATAACAGATGAGCGATACTGCGGCGCGCGAACATGACCAAGGGGATTTTTAGCATGTTCCTTCGAAAGGCCACAGAATACGCAGAAATGTACTGCTTAGGTTAGCATTGCCGAACCGGAGCCCTTTCCACCAGCATACAATTAGTTACAACGGCAATCCCCTGAAAAGGCGAATAAAACAGCAACCGGCGATGCTCGTTCGCGCCAGCAGTGTCGCGAACAAATTTCTCATAACAAAACGCGCTACAGATGGCTCGGTCGTTTCATGAACGTCAACCCCAGACTGTCCGCGCCATAGACGAATCTTCAACATTTAGTAAAGAGACGCGCTTGGTGAAACGCCGCAACTTTTCTCCACCGGCTGCCTTCTTCACTCCGGTCCAAAATGACTACGTCTGAAGCTTAATTACGCCATTCTCTTGTCTTACATCCTCTCCAGCGTCCTCTCCTTCCAAACGTTCTCACGAAAGTTGACCTTTGTGTTCGCGCCTTCCGCGTGACGCAGCCGCACATTTATGCATTGGGTGGCCCGAATAATTCCCCTCCTCTCCCTCGACAAAGAGCTCGTCTCATGAGTTTAACCCATAAATAAGCGTTGTTTTTTTTAGCGACACCTTCGAGGTTACGCTGAATGACGAGAATCAGAAAGCCCGTTTCACCCTTCACGCTTGACCGAGAGCAGCCAGCGAACGCCCAAGTCAACCAACTTTCTACGAGCATCACCTGATCTGTTCGGGAGTGCTCGCAGTGAGCCGCGAGGCGCATAGCTTCCATGCGACCATATTCACAGCGCTGATAGGTTTGGATAGCTCGTTGCTTCCGCCGAGGTTCATCGGTGGAACGGAGTATTTCGCGCCCTTACCACCGTGGTCTCGAGCCCAAATGTCACCGTACCACAGCCTTTTCTTTTTGTTATTATGTTTTTAATGCGGCCTCATTATCCGGGGACGAGACAGATCGGAGGGGGGGGGCGGAGGAAGTGATAATAACTTTCAAATGCTTATTAGCTTTCCAATGGCAAACAGAATCTGCTTTCGTGATCGCTTGTGTCTGCCGTATTCATTTGCATAGGCATGTTTCATAATATGGCCACCGCGGTCAGGCATTCGCAGGTGGAGTGAGCGAACGCGAAGATGCACAAGAGGATATCATGAATGACGAGAGGCTCGAAAACATGTTGCAACCCTGCGCGAAATTTATACGATGTGGCATGGGGATTGCATTTTATAAGCCCTCGACATGTTCAGCGTCTTACCGCGCACTTCAAACAAAGGTGTGCGCTGTTTAACGCATCCGGGAAACTACTACGCCACGACCACGTGATTCTCATTTCGCTTTTGAGTCGAGGGGAATTAAAGGAGAAAGAACTTGAAAAATAATTTCACCATCCCTTTAACCCCGTGCATTGTAAGCTATTCCCGCCGGACTGTTCATTTTTCGCCGTGATTGTATGTCTCATGTTTGCAGGAAAGTGACCCAACGAACCACTTTAGAGGTTCAGAGAGGACTGCGGGTATTGTTCGAGAGTGTATGTGTGCGCGGTTGTTGGCGCGCACTCGTGGCACTACTTTACCTGAAAACACACAAAAAAATGACAGCGAGCTTTACGTTAAAAGTCTTATAATTCATGAAATGAATTATAGAAAATTGGCGAGGCGATCGGTAGTGGAGTTGGTGAAGCCAACGGATTTATATTCCTGCCAATGAAGTGGGAAACTGGACTACATCTACGAAGGAGAGGTGATTTTTTCACAAATTTAGCGGAGGATAAACTTTGTGGGCAGCCAGTGTAAGACCATACGGCTCCTTGACTGCGGAGTACAGTTACACGTTCCTTCAAAACAGAAACGAAAGCTCGTCTCATGTTTCTTTCGATCTTGGAACGCAGTTCCAGTTATACCAGCTCCGATGGTTCGCGAGGAACGGGTTCCCGTTATTATACCTCTGCTTAAACGTGTCGTCGGATGAATGTTGCTGCCTGCGCATTTGCAGTGTAACATTAGCCGGATCATCCAAAGACAAAATATTATAAAGGGGAAATCGTCTACGTTCAACAACGTGTCGTCCTGCCACGATCAGATTTTTTTCGGTTCTTTGTTTTCGACGATCTTCCTTCGACACTTTCCTAATTCGTTCAAATCGGTGGTTGAATAGTCAGATACTAAAAAACAAAAAGCTTAATCGCCTAACAGTTAGGGGTACATTGGTTAAAATATAGATTCAATAATAATTAAATAATACTAGACGTATAATCACGCCTTGCGTTCCTTGCTATCAATGACCATAGAGAGAGACGAAATTGGGTCCCTATATGAATAGATAGTACTCGCTCTAACGTAGAACGGTAGTGTTATCCGCACCGTATAATCGCCGTCCACTGTTCATAAACCCTATATTTTATATTCGGGATTTTCTTTTTGTTTGCTCTTTTTCGGCGTTTAGATTAATTTTGCTGGTAAGATCAATTTGGCGTTTCAGATCCCTGCCTCGCTAAAAAGTTTATCTTGTAAAAAACAAAGTGAAAAAAGAAGGTAAAAGAGCAAAATTTGGACCAAATAACAGCTTCATACCTGCAATTTCTATATATATATAAAAAACAAAAAAGTCATGGAGACTAAGGAGGCGCTTGATATAAATTCAGCCCTTCGAAATCTTTTTTTGAGTAGTTATTGTTGAGGAATTTACGCCCATCCCGCCTGTTTATTGAGGTTGGAGTCCAGCTGGCACAGCCATTCTTTCTGCGCTGCTTTTTTTTTTTTTCTGTTTTTGCGAAGGAGGCGGCATTCCGAAATCCTCCTGACGTTTTCCAAACTTTGAAAAGGGTGAACACCAAACCTCGGAAACGACAGTTTCATCCAGTCATGGGTATGAAGTGTTTTGAAATTTATGGACAGTTTACCTGGCGGTATGTTATGCAAAAAACAACAACAAAAAATTTTCAGCAGAAAGAAGAAAAGGTGAGTATAGTCGGGCTTACCGTACAACGTTTTCCAAGTTAACTGTCATTTTTTAACAACACTTTATGTCAACATATCAGATATGCGAGTTCGAACGAGAATTTTGAAGTTTATTTAGTCATTTTAAATTTTCATACCATGCATGAAGCATTTGCTGTATTTATCCAGTAAGTGATAACTACAGAATGATAAGGGAAGCGATTTCTAGCTCTTTTTTATCTCTTACGTCCCAATAAGATAGTCGAATACGCAGATAAGACAACAAAGAAGGATTTACTAAGCGAGACGTGCCATTAAAACCTCATGTTTTATTTTTTAATTATCAGTTTAGAAACCCAATCTAACCCAACCCTAAACTTGTGAAGAATGAACTTTGACACTCCATACACCGGTTATTAAGAATATAAATCACCTGTGCTGGATACTTCAAAATGTAACACGTACACCTTTACCAATCAATCCGCAAGATACCAACAAAAAACTGTTAATTGCTACTAAAGTTCACCATTAAAAAACAAAGAATTGTAACGGTAAAACAAATTTCTGTGCTCTTTTATACTTTTTAAAAGAAAATTTTGTTTTTGGAGAAGCGACGTCTCGGATGTTGTGCTTATACCGTCAACAGCGCGATAAGACCATTCGATGTCCTGCAGGATCCAGATCAGAATCGCTATTCCTCTGTCACGAACTCGACAGAAACCAATTCGTTTTGAACTTCTGTTGTTGACGTTTCATTCCAACTGTTCATCTCGTATTCTCCGGATGGAGCTCGCTGCGTCTTGAGCGAAGGACGGTTTATGATGTGTCTCAAGAAAAAAGAAATCAGAGTTCCCGATTTGTTTGAAAATTTGTTAAACACACCCAACTAACATCGCTGTAATAGTGTAACTAACATAAGGTTTAAAATTCTTTTTTTTTTCTTTCATGAAATTTAATAATTTGTCCATTTTTGACAAGTACAAATGATGGAGACGTTGGGATTGGTTACGCAATTTACAACTCACACCAAATTTATAAAAATAGTGTAGAACAACACATGATAATGTACGAATATGTCACATGCACATAAGGCACTTATCGAACTGGTATACATTTACAGATATAATATTCCTGAACAATTATCGAAATAAACCGAGCAGTCCTGATAAACTCAATACCAGGTTTGTGTGACATCAGCTTCCCCTGTATAACACAGCACGCAAGAGCTCTCTTCTGGAGTGCCGGAGACGGCCGTGACCAGCACTTTTGAAAGTCTAAGAGTCGATTGTCCATTATCCGAAGCCGCCGCTCCAGACGTTGTCGTTCCCTGAAAACGTTCATACTTAAAGCATAAACAGATGCCCACATCTTTGACTTGAAAATGGTGTAGTCTGGGATGTTGCTCCACATATCTTTGGAGATAAACGTCTTCGTAGAATAATACATTCAGTCGGAGCCAGAATTAATGCATCAATATTCCGGGGCAAATATGCATCTCTTGGAAAGTTGAAATGAAGATCTATGACATAGAAGAGACGTCTGGGCATGTCTATTGGTACCAGGTAAACATTGTATAAGCACAATTTGTAAATCTTTGACTAGAACCCATATATCACATGGTGAAATTCGAACCATTAAAGTTCACAATGTCCCAGCGTAGCAAGTTTACTGGAAGTTACATTCTCAGGAAATGCAATAGTGCCTGCCAACCCACTGAAGCACGGTGTTCTTGGTCCCTCCTCCGTCGCGCATGAAATTTCAGCACCCGTACACAAGCATAGCATTGAACCCACATGTGTTCACGACTTGCAGGTGCGCATGGAAAGTCTGTGTCACTCCACCTATTCTCGACTACTAAGCGATTCACCAATAAAAAGAGGACAGGCGCAGTCGCCACGTCGATATTGTTCAAAAGATATTACGATCATGCACGTTTGTATCAGTATGAATAGCGCACATGAAGAACCATAAACGGTAACGATCCATCTGTGCAGCAACGTTATTTTATATTTGCTGCAATATATACTAGAGTCATTTGCTTTGCAACTACCGGCGACACAGATGATTTTTCCTTTAGGTTTTGAATTTATTTGAGAACTGGAGTATTGTGTTGTTCAGCAAGGCATAAGTATCGTCGTACTCCCAAAAAGAATATTGCATTAACGTCTTCAGTTGAACATAAAAGCTAGAATGTATTTGCGGTACCAGTTTTTCTCAATAATGCAGGGCGGATGCGATTATGTTGTGTAGTAACTTCAAAAGTGCTTTCCGAAAGCCTGTCTAAGAACCGACACCGGAGACTCGCGAGCTTCGCGTTATTTAGAACCTGATGTTAACAGGTATTCCCGTTATCCTTAGGCTACCAAAAGTAGTATGAAGTGTTTTAATCTTGAAAAGTCCATGTAAAATAGGTATTGAGTATGTGGTGGTTTGTTTAATACAAGGTGTACCAGGTGCAGAAGTGAAAATGTCTCATCTGGTCCTCGTCACAACAAAGTGCATTGATGGTACGGTTCGCACTCTTGTTTCTAGCACAGTAACATGTTTTGTCCAAGTTTTGTGAGCGATCCGTAATTGATCGCCAATGATGGCGACGTTCTCCCAACATTTCAAGGACTTGTCCTCCCAATGTAACCAGGAAACCCTCTCAGCTGTCTGCAGTGTGAATGGAATGGCAGCCGATATTGACGCCGATAAGTCCTATTCCTTGCTATCTTAGAAAGGTATCGATGAGCATTGAGACCTGCTTGTAATTGCTCTTGAATTATTTTTGAAAGAAGAACACTCGTAGCCCACTTCCGACAAATATCATCAGCATAAATTTTAGAAATGAAGAAACGATGGAGAGGGTAATGCATGTTGTGCCATCACCGCAGTGAATAATGTCGGACTGAGTGCTCTGCCTTCTGGCACACCAAGAGGCGATTGGATGTTCTTGGCTTTTCCGATCCACCGTCATGACAAATATGTTCCTACTGCGCTGATGAGTTTGCAACCTAGCTAAGTATCTCGATCTTTCACTCCAAGATAAATTAGTCATTGCAGAACGCGCGCGGCTGAGCAATGGTGCTGGAAACGCGCGTTGAACATCTCAAGAACACTCAACAATAATGAGCTTGCTTAGAAGTTCTTCCACGTTCTCTATGGGTCACCAGGTCGAGAATACCGTCCATTGTGCACCCGCCGACGATCGAAATCCAGTCTTATTTTTTGAAGAGGAACAAGTCGCTGACCTCCAAGCTGCCACTGCAGCGCCCGTCTGCACCAGCCTTCTCCATCGCTTTTACCATATAAGTGGTTAAGTCCTCACCGACCGGACGACCCAGGGATAACGGTGATTTTTCCTGGTTTCCAGCAGGGGGACCACATTATCCACCTTTTCAGCTTTTAGCGACCACCTTTCCTATCCATATAATATTAAATATTTGTATCAACAGGGCACGTTGCAGCTGGTCCATGATTAATTAGAGGACTGTTTGTGAGCATGGTCCGGCGCAGGGGCGCTTCATCGGCGCGTCGTCCGTAGCGCAGTTTTCAATTATCCCATGGTAAATTGGGAGTGGTTAAATATAAGCCATATCCGGCGTCATGTAAGTATCTGGTATCAATTTTCATTACGGCTTTCGCGGTTGACGTCTCGGCACTCGGTAGCACTTGCTGCCGCCCCAGGTTTCAATAACGAAACACAGAACTCGTCAGCGCTACAATCATCTCTGATACGCCGCGACTTACAGCCAAAGCTAACGAACAGTTGAAATTGAACCACCGTGGCATCGTCAGCTTCATAAGATCTCACATGCCTTGACCATGCTGGGTGAAAATGGTGAAGCGTTCCGCAGCAGCCTCTTTCCCCGGCGACGCCAAGCTAACCTTCGCAGTTTTCGTCGCATCCTGGCGGTGAATTCGTTGAGCTTCTCAGCGTTTCATGCGGCCGGTTCGTCGAATAGACGATCTGCTCACGTCTGATGCACACTTATACGCTCATTATTTCCGTCTATTCCAACGTGTCCCTGGCGGAACTGGAAGATTGCGTGTCGCTTGTTTGGAGGTTCTGTTGATACCTTCTGAAGTCTTCATGCCGTACCTTCACATACGATCAGCAAGAAACGTTTTCCTGTTTGTAAGGAAACACGTCACGATTCCGACGGCACAGAGGTTTGGGATGATGTATAAGGATGGGTATACTATCATCGCCTTCAAGATTCCAAGTTCGTTCTCTGTGACACCGGACGCAAGACCGTTGGTATGTCATCATAGCTTCCAGATGCTTGTAAGAATAGGTTGGACCCCAGAAATCTGGTTGAACTGTCGTTAAGAAGAGCAGTGTCACATTTATTAATTGTATCTTTCAATTTAAATGTCCGGTATCCCCATGGTGACTTCTTCATATTTTATTGTGTGCATTAAGGTTCCACATATTATAAACGGCGTGCTGAAGTGCTTGTATGAAGCGACATTATACCCTACTGCTGGTTCAATGTAGACATTTAGTAATGCACACGTATGTATTACCGAATTGAACTTTGAAACAGCATATTCAGGTACGTATAAGAATTGTAGAGTAAATAAGTAATGATGGGTGTCATCAGTACGCGAAGTACTGTAATAAACTACACATCGTCGTTTCTGATTTTGTAAATTATGTTGTGCTTGCAGGTATCGAAATCATCTGTACGTGCTTCCAACAGCTTTAAGATAAGGAGCCAGATGTTGTTTTCAAAACGTCGAAAGTTCCTAGTTTTTGAGTGAAACCATTTATACTACTGAAATATAATACTTTTGTAGATCTCTATTCTGTAATTGTAGCGTGAGAACTTAATGCCGGTGAAAACGGCGTCTTTGACATAATAGTTTGTACTTCAGGCATGTTGTTCAAGTCCTGATTCGCGGTTAATCGCCTCATTGCGCACAACATTAATGGAAAGGTATTTTCTCAACGAAACATTTCCAGAGCCATTTTGCGTCGTTGCGCCACCGGTCCTGTGGGCGCGTCGTTTACACAGCAGCATTGAGAAAGTGTCGTTACCATGATGATGCCTTCAATTGGCTGTCGAATCATTGCGTGATGGTGTCTGTTATTTTTTCGATATCGACTGGGGTATACAAGACGAAGAGGTTTGCGTCTGTAGCCGGAAAGTGGTGGCGGCTATCAAGAGAAAGTATTTATGCTGATGGATTGATGTTAGAATCACTGGCAGAGTCGTCTGAAACTTTTTGGTGTTAGAGTTCCTTTTTCAGCATTGCGTGCTGAGGCCCCACAACAGCCATGAAAATGGCAATATAAGCAGGTGTTTGAATCGCAGTTTTCAAGCTGTTTTCCTAAAACATTTATTATACATAAATATACAGAATAGAAATTGTCT